>CM040185.1:72557539-72585039 GCA_022606455.1 Callitettix versicolor
AAAATGTCGTGTCGTGCCATAAGTGTTGATACTTGTGGTGAAATGCCTCCGTAATCCCCGGCTAAACATTAGTTCATATTATATCCGCCAGAGCTTAGGGCTGCGTGTTGTAGAGGCAGTTATCTCTCGCATAACTACATTACTGTACATAACCTTAAACGGTAGGTTATCTCTAATGTAATATAGTTGCCTACCTTGTAGGGGCAGAACATTGTCCCATTGTGTTCTGTAAATTCTAGATATTATTGTAAGTTTTGCGTAATTAACTTTTAAAGTGAATTATCTGTAATTAAATCTTAAATATAAATATATCTTTTTTGTTTTTATTTTGCCAATTTTCATTTTTTTGTTAACATAACATTAATTTCTAGGGGACTAAAAAAGCTTAAACCCCTACGTTTTGCTTTTCTGTCGGTAGACAAAGCAAGGTAATGTGAAGAAGAAGAGTGTTAGTCGCTCAGTTGGCAGATGTGCTAGAATTCGGGTATGTACACAGATTGGAATATTTTAGTGGTTTAAATTAAATGTACTATCCTTACTTTTTTTTTGGTGTTTAACGTAGGATGATTTTATAGCCTATGAAAATGCCAAGCCCTCGCCGAGAATCGAACCCGGGTCCTCGGAGTGAAAGCCTAGTACGCTATCCACTAGGCCACCGAGGCGGCTTTTACTTTTTCCTGTCTAAACAAAGTAAGATGTATTGTAAAGAAGAAGGGTACTCGTGGCTCAGTTGGTAAGGCAGCAAGTAGCCCGCTAGAACTTTAACCTGTATATTGGTTCGACTTTGTTATAATTCGTTACCATTTACTTGATCCTTCAAAATTCATCTAACTGGTTTATTAAATTTGATAAATCTCGGTTATTATTTCCCCTCAACGCAGGGGGTGCAGACTAGCTGCACCTATTGAGAGGATTTAGACGTCCCTCGCGGCACCCAAGTCTAACACACACTTACACTTAACATTTTACACTAACAACTTTAACACTCACACTTACATTTAGGGAGGCGATAATAGCTTTAATGTGCTTTTCGCCTTAAAATAACAACAACAACAACTTATATTTAGTTTGTCACCATGGAGTGATTCGGTTTCATCGAGTAGGCTTACGAAGAGTAAGTAACGCGAGTATGGGAAGTATTACACAGACCCCCTCCAGTTCTCAGCTCTTCTCCTTTCTTTCGTTTGCCGGTTCCAACTGAGTTGTTCGCGTGCGAATGTATGTTTTGTGCCTATATGTACATACAACATACATGCTTTGTGCATGCTTCTCTATATTGCATACTTCAGTTATCACAAACCATTAATTTCTACAATTGACTGTATCAAATTTCAATCAATATTTACGCGTACATTTTGAAAATTATTGCAAGGTGATTAATTTGTGTAAATAACTCAATCAAAACTTGTCTAAGTGTTGCAGTAAAAAAAAGGTTTCATTAAATTTGGCTCGAAATACAAACCACAAAACCAAAATGTAAGGTGCGGGTGAATATTTTTCGACAAATTTCGTACAGAAAAAGTATAAAAGAAAATGAAAAAAATTAAGAGGCTGAACTTTTCAAAATAAGATAAAAATAATTAGAATTAGCTCAATACTTGACCATATATGAAAAAGTTGTTAGCAAAATGAAAGTAATTAAAAATAAAATAAATATAAAAAAATACGATATTGAAATAAATTGTCGTGAGCTGTATTTTGATGATTTCTCATTAGTTTTTTAATTTTCTTTTTTAATATTATATTACTGTTCATTATTTATAAATAAAATGTAATAAATTAACTGATCCTGTAATTAGTTTACGAAGAGATATTTTTAAGGAAACGGTATTTGTTCGTTTGGCTTTTACAACAAAAACCTTGATAAGTATAAATTTTATGAAATTAAAAAAACTTCCCTGAGCAGTTGGTAACGTAAGACATTTTATGAAAATCAGTCAAGTGGTATTGTTTTCGTTTTTATGCAGACGCGGCATATAAGCTGGTGAAAATATGTTTCTACACTCGAACAGTATAAGCGGATATAACCATACACAATTTTAAATCAAATATGTACCTGTTTTATCAGAATACTATAATTACGAAGGTACAAAATAAAATCGGGGATAATCAGTAAAACCATTTGTAAAATCTTCCATCAGGAGCTTACATTGTGGGTACACGTTTGGGAATTCCGAGGTACTCTAGCTGGGTGTAACCTTTCCCTCAGGAGGTCAAATGTTATGAGTACAGGTTTGGTAATCCCGAGGTGCCTTAGCTGGATATATACTTTTCTTTAGGGGTTCACATCTTGTAAGTTCAGGTTTAACAATCCCGAGTTGCCTTAGCTGGATCCAACCTTTCCCTCAGGGGCTCACTCATTGTGAGTACAGGTTTGACAATCCCGAGTTGCCTTGGTTGGATCTAACATTTCCCTCAGGGGCTCACTCATTGTGAGTACAGGTTTGATAATCCCGAGTTGCCTTAGCTGGAACTAACCTTTCCCTCAGGGGCTCACTCATTGTGAGTACACTTTTGGCATCCCGAGGTGCCTTAGTTGGATCCAACCTTTCCATCAGGGGCTCACTCATTGTGAGTACAGGTTTGACAATTCCGAGTTGCCTTAGCTGGATCCAACCTTTCCCATAGGGGCTCACATATTGTAAGTAAAGGTTTGACAATCCCGAGTTGCCTTAGCTGGATCTAACCTTTACCTCAGGGGCTCACACATTGTAAGTACAGGTTTGGTAATCCTGAGGTGTCCTAGCTGGATCTAGCTTTTCCCACAGGGGCTCACACATTATAAGTACAGGTTTGATAATCCCGAAGTGCCTAAGCTGGCAGTATACCTTACCCGCAGAGGCTCACACATTGTGAGTACAGGTTTGGCAATCCTGAGGTGCCCTGGTTGGATCTAGTTGAACCTCTTCTTCAAGAGGTCACAAGTTGTAATTATGGGTTTGGCAATCCCGATGTGCTCTAGTTGGATCTTTTCTTCAGAAGGTCACAAATTGTAATTACGAGTTTTGCATTCCCGATGTGCTCTAGCTGGATATATTTTCTTCAGAAGATCACAAATTGTAATTACGAGTTTTACATTACCGATGTGCTCTAGCTGGATATAATATTTTCTTCAGAAGATCACAAATTGTAATTACGAGTTTTACATTACCGATGTGCTCTAGCTGGATATAATATTTTCTTCAGAAGAACACAAATTGTAATTACGAGTTTTGCATTCCCGGTATAGTCTAGCTGGATATAATCTTTTCTTTGAGAAGGTCAGAAATTGTAATTACGGGTTTGGCAATCCTGAGGTGCCCTGGGATTTAATCTTTCATCATATACAAACTCTTCTTAATGCCAGACCAAGATGGAACAACTTACGCTGAAGGCTACGTGGCTTAGAGTGAACTTATTAGATTCCAGGCGAACTTTAGTTTTATTTAATCTGTAAGAACCTATGCATCTGGGACTTTGTACAGGTGGACATTTCATTTTCTTGGCTTATGGGATTTTTGTGGCTGGAAACATACCGTCAAACCCAGTATACCTTAAAAACCAATGGGAACTGACAAAAGTAATCCTAAGGAATGATAAGCATTGAAGTGTAGGAAGGAAGGTGTAAGAGACTGTATCTATACACAAACAATGAATTGCAGTACACTGTAGGGACACTAGATGGACTTAACAATCCGTAATGCAAGAAGCGAGGTATGAGGTGGAACGTATCGATCATATATGTAGACGTTTGCAAATGAACAAAATAGCAAACTGAGAAGAAATGATAGTTGGCAAAGATGAAACGTAGAAGCCGAATACCTCAGAGAGATCAAACTGTAGGTGTGATGACGGGGACAGTACTTCAAGACTGGCGAGCTGCCAACCAGAAATAGTTTTTTTTGCTCCAGTTAGACTAATAAGGACGAGGGATCATCAGCTTTAACAGTAACGGAAAAGCAACAGGAGTAACTGCGGCTCGAACTAAGAACCTTTAGGGAAGCAGCACACTGACCGGTGCTTTAGCCACATCGGCCACCGAGCTCCTAATATAACCTAACCTGCCCGGAACTAGTTAGCACCTAACATGCTTAGTTGTACTGTAGATCCGTTGGTCGCGGTGTCAGAGGCTAGCAAACCCTTTAACATATAAATATCTATTTATAAAGTCTGCTATTTTTATTAATTTAAAATGTCTACATTTTGTATAAAACTAATGACTTCACGTAAACAACCCAGACATCAGACATGAATATAGTACGAGTAGGCTATAACCTATAAAGTTTAATGACTTCTGCAACCCTTGGCATATTAGAACATATCGTAAACAAAGGCGTGTAGCGCACCAGTTTTCTTGGTATCTCAGTCACGCACACAAATTTCCTGCAATAAAATGTTAATTTCTGTTTCAATTGGGGTTGTAAAGGGGTTGTAATTAAAACAAATTGGTTTTTTATTACTTTCTTACTATACGTATAGTGTTTATAGAGGAAATAATTCAAGGGCTGAAAATACTATGGAAATTTTAATGTGTTTATCATTTTTGGGTTATTATTAATCTAGAATTGTTGTTCGTTTTTATCATCGTTTACGGAAAACAATTTGACTGTTCTTTTTGTTTTTTGTTTTTTTTTTATGTGGGCGTGTTTTGGTTGCATAACGATCGCGTCACGCAGTTGTCTCACTAACATGAATGAAGCAATTTTTCAAAATCTTCTTTTACAGTTATAACCAGCGTTAAAAATTTGCATTCATTAATATTTTAAATTTTCAAAAAAACATTGAAAATACAAAAATTATTTATAACCTCTTTTAATGACGTTGACACACACACACACACACACACACACACACACTTATACATTTTATCCAAATTCTTGGTCTTATTATGATCGCCGCTCCAATAGATCATTTTCCAAAGGGAATTCCCCAAAAAGTATACGGTAGAGAAATTAATGTTAAAAAAAAAAAATATAAGTCTGTCGAACGATTTAGAGAAAGCTTAGAGCTGTGGAATCACGAGAGGAAATGTAATCATTCCCTCTTCGCAACGGGAATAATTTTAAGTTTTGATTTTTCAATCCCTTGATAAATTGCAATCAAGATGAAAAATCCTAAAGGCTGATGAACCTCTTCAATCATTCCTTTTGAAAGATTTGGTTTTGATTGGAATTTAAATGTTCGAAGTTCGCAGTGAATAAGCGGCTCCCTCAGTGGCTAAGGGCAAAGTTTCACGATTTCCAAATTTATCTGTAACACCTGCGTTTTGTATAACTGTAAAGCTTTGAAATATTTGTTTTCCCATTGTGATTAATGGTTGTACGCAGTTGTTTCGCTGAATCTGGCAAAAACTAATAACCAACAATTCCGTAAATATTCGTATTACGTAATTAATTAAAAAGAATAAACACAGTGAATTTCATAAAGTTTTATTAACTCGGCTTTGTGTCAGCGTTACAATCGCGAGGGTAAAATTAAATTATAAAGTTTTAATTATTTCAAAACGTGTTCTTGATTCTACAGGGACAAGTAAGGATTTGAAAATTAAAAATTGGAGAACAGAGAAATTCGAGTAGTCGACATAAAATGTAGTTTATATAAAAAAAAATATTTTTTTACGAAACAAAAAGACAACAAGGTTCGAGTTTGTGTTTTTAGCAAATTTTCATTGGAAAATGAAATATTGAAGTGTTAATCATGGTAAAATACCTAGACCGGGATCTTGGGATAAGCGCCTATACCTCTAAATCACTTTGTTTTCGGATGTGGTCGTTATATATATATATATATATATATATATATATATGTGTGTGTGTGTGTGTGTGTGTGTGTGTGTGTGTGTGTGTGTGTGTGTGTGTGTGTGTGTGTGTGTTTATGATGCCAAAAAAGGTGGAAAAAATCCGCAATGGCCCTCCAGTTGGCCTCTGAAGCCATCATAGTCGCAACCAGACTTTCCGGTGCAATGCTGCCTCGCAGATATGTTTGTAGCCTCATCCTTTCCTTGTCGAATCTCCGACACCGGAAAAACACATGCTCCACATCTTCCTCCACTGCTGGAAGACAGAGAGGACAAGCCGAGTCCGTTTCCAGCCCGAAACGGAACAAGTAAGCTCGGAAGCAACCGTGCCCAGTGAGAATCTGTGTGAGATAGAAATCCACCTCTCCATAATTCCTGTTGCACCAATCCTGGATGTTACCTAGGAGTTGGTAAGTCCATCGTCCATTTGTTGATTCGTCCCACTGTCGCTGCCATGTCTCCAGGGTCCGATTTCGCGCCTCTGTAATTGCCATTGTATGACTATACCGCGGCTCAGCATTTCGCTTACGCCAGTACAGCCTTGCTCTTTCATCAGCCATAAGCTCCATTGGCGATTCGCCCGCATGCAGCGTCGTAGGAAACTGTTCGGTAACCACTCACGACACGCAGCTACGCACGGCGGTGCAACGCAAAGCAGCACCGAGCTTACTACCACAGCCAGGAGTCGGCGGCGTGCCTGTCTTGGACCTCCCAGATTCGGCATGAGCCTGGAAAGGGCTCTTGCCACGTTCGCCGCCTTTTCACTAACTGCCTTGAGATGTTCCCCTGAAGCAGAGTCTCGCGTCAACCCACACGCCAAGGTATTGAAGGGTGGGACGTTAAACATAAACTGTAAGAGTAAAAAGCACGAAAAAAGACCAAAAAAAAAAAAAATATATGTAATATCGTTATCCAGGAAAATCCGCTAACAGTTTATAAAAGTTTCGACTATTTCTAAAAATTTTCAAGATCTATTGAAATATACAAAATGAATTTGACGGAGGTCATGGTTTATTTTTATAAATAAATTATTTTTGGAATTTCTCTTCCGTCACATGAGCGATACAGTTGCGTGTCGTTATTATTAATTTTTTTATGAACCAGTACTTACAAAGTATGCTTAGGTTTTGTTTCGGTGACTTATTAAGCGTGTTATCAGTAGTTTAATTGGATATGAGACAGTTTGTGCCGTATTTGAGCGACAATTTTTCTAAAAGTTTTTCGATCGGGGGACCGCCTGCCTGTACAAATAAATGCAGTTTGAAGTTGTAACACGCAATTCACATTTAAACGCTATCAGAGCCCAGACTGGAAGCATCTGGAGTTGTTGCACATAAACCAATTTTATTGGCCTTTTGCTTTCCCTAACTTGGCAACAGAACTTCCGTATCTGAATAATTTAATTTATTTAACAGTTATACATTATTGAGCGTTATCTGGTGTTCTGAGGCGTTATGACGTCATTATTGTAACGCCACAGTACTACATTAATTGTTGATGACGTCATTGGTAGACTACATACAGCATTGAGCAATACAGTAATTTGTTAACTGGCTGTAACAGTGTTTCCACAAACTGTACATATTAACAAATGGTCCGAAAACATTTACTTATTTCAAATGAAGCGCCCAAGCAGCTGATCACGCTGATGTGATGTAAGCAAATTATTTTTTTAAAAAACATTTTCAAAATTTTGATTTCACAATTATAATGATCAGCATAAAATCATCGTATATTGCAATTTTAATTGAATATTACGTTGAATATACAAAAATTAACCAACGCCGAGTCAAGTTAAATTTCTTAGTTTCAACAGATTTTGAAAAATCAAAATTCAATTTTTAATTGCGTAATTTTTAATTTCGTTACGATAACGAAATCAGATTTTCAAAGATTTTTATAACTAAAAATATATGCTTTGTTAAAGGTCATGAAGTGACCGCCATTTTGAAACTGTTTAACGAATTTCGTTGGTTAACTAACTTTTCCGAGCTATTAACAAAATAGATTTTTGTATCAAGTTTGAATCAAATCGAACTGAAATTGCGATCACCAACAACACACGCGCACGCGCATGTGTGTGTGTGTGTGTGTGTGTGTGTGTGTGTGTGTGTGTGTGTGTGTGTGTGTGTGTGAGAGAGAGAGAGAGAGAGAGAGAGAGACGACGTCAAAATGATGCATCAGAAAGTGAGACGTCACGATCAGCGTTCATTTCAAGTTGGCGAGTCTGGGTGTTATCACAAAGGCCGCTTCTATGAACGGCCTTCTATTTCCATTGTTCTTTTTCCAATGAAAATTTACTATTAGCGTGGAAATCTAATTATCCATATAATGTATTTATAATGGATTATCCTAAATGGAAAATCTAATTACCTTTCCTGAAATTTTTTTTATGACTATGTTAGAAAACGAGGTTATAAATTTAGGTTAGAAAACTAACGCGAAGAAAAATAAATGTTGCAAGGACTTTGCACAAACTGTCTCACATTCAATTATTTCCTGTTTCGAACAGCTACCTATAAAGAAATTCAGAAAATCAGAATTTCTCAAAATCATTGCACTAAGTTTGCTTCATAGGCCTTACATGACGAGTCAGTATACCAGATTCTAAAGTTATGACATTTACGGTTAAAAAAACATCGAGGAAGGAAAGGCAACCTATGTTTTACTCCCGAAGATAAAATTTCTTTTATTTCAAGCTTAATACACTGACTTAATTTATAAATCCTCATCTAGCACTAATATTTGAACAAAATATGAATAAATATATAGGCATTTACAAATATTTTGTTTTTATAGTTCTTGAGCCGTATTTTGTATATCTCATACATTTTGTTGAAGTAGGCCTACTTGTGAGTATATGCAAACCGACCTTTACTAGTTTTTTCTATCAAAAATTAAAATTTTTTTTTATTAAAAATAAATGATCCTTGTATTTGCAAACAAAATTTCATCAGTCAGTAAATTTTATTCCTGGGTATTTTTACGATGACAGACGAACAGATATACACTTTTTTAGACACTTTTTTTTGGACTAAAACGATTCATCAATGTCTGAAGATCGACTTTTTCATAATGGATACCGTACTTTGTAAAGAAGGCGTTTCAACGGACTGTAGACTGTTGGATAGAACACGTTTTGCAGTTTGGCCACGGAGCTGTTTTATTTAAGTATTATCTGTGACTAGGCACAGACACCAGCTGCAGCTTGGGCATGTTTCTGACGTGGAATGTTTTAATAACAGTCTCATCTGTGAAGCACGTACAAATAACCTCGACAAATGAATATACAAATTTGTAACAAGAAACTGGCAACGAAAATTTTATCTAAAATAAAAAATGTTGAAAATATATTATTCTATAAACTTTTACATATTCATTTCTATAACGTAAAAGAAAATGGGCGAGCAGCTTATTTATGCTTTAAAAACACGTACTGAAGGACCTTGTTCAAGTATAAACTACATATTAACAAGAACATATCAGCTGATTGTACTGCTTGTAGCATATGATACTTTTTTTGAAACGTAACAAGAACATATCAGCTGACTGTACTGCTTGTAGAGTATGATAGAAGTACTCTTTTTGAAACGTAACAAGAACATATCAGCTGACTGTACTGCTTGTAGAGTATGATAGAAGTACTCTTTTTGAAACGTAACAAGAACATATCAGCTGACTACTGCTTGTAGCGTATGATAGAAATACTCTTTTTGAAACGTAACAAGAACATATCAGCTGACCGTACTGCTTGTAGCGTGTGATAGAAGTACTCTTTTTGAAACGTAACAAGAACATATCAGCTTACTGTACTGCTTGTAGCGTGTGATAGAAGTACTCTTTTTGAAACGTAACAAGAACATATCAGCTGACTCTACTGCTTGTAGCGTGTGATAGAGGTACTCTTTTTGAAACGTAACAAGAACATATCAGCTGACTGTACTGCTTGTAGCGTGTGATAGAGGTACTCTTTTTGAAACGTAACAAGAACATATCAGCTGATTGTACTGCTTGTAGCGTATGATAGAACTACTCTTTTTGAAACGTAACAAGAACATATCAGCTTACTGTACAGCTTGTAGCGTATGATAGAACTACTCTTTTTGAAACGTAACAAGAACATATCAGCTGACTGTACTGCTTGTAGCGTGTGATAGAGGTACTCTTTTTGAAACGTAACAAGAACATATCAGCTGACTGTACTGCTTGTAGAGTATGATAGAAGTACTCTTTTTGATACGTAACAAGAACATATCAGCTTACTGTACTGCTTGTAGCGTGTGATAGAAGTACTCTTTTTGAAACGTAACAAGAACATATCAGCTGACTGTACTGCTTGTAGCGTGTGATAGAAGTACTCTTTTTGAAACGTAACAAGAACATATCAGCTGACTGTACTGCTTGTAGCGTGTGATAGAGGTACTCTTTTTGAAACGTAACAAGAACATATCAGCTGACTGTACTGCTTGTAGCGTGTGATAGAGGTACTCTTTTTGAAACGTAACAAGAACATATCAGCTGACCGTACTGCTTGTAGCGTGTGATAGAAGTACTCTTTTTGAAACGTAACAAGAACATATCAGCTTACTGTACTGCTTGTAGCGTGTGATAGAAGTACTCTTTTTGAAACGTAACAAGAACATATCAGCTGACTCTACTGCTTGTAGCGTGTGATAAAAGTACTCTTTTTGAAACGTAACAAGAACATATCAGCTTACTGTACTGCTTGTAGCGTGTGATAGAAGTACTCTTTTTGAAACGTAACAAGAACATATCAGCTGACTGTACTGTTTGTAGCGTATGATAGAGGTACTCTTTTGAAATGTAACAAGAACATAACAGCTGACTGAACTGCTTATAGCGTGTGAAAGAGGTACTCTTTTTGAAACGTATTTGAAGCCCAATAGTAAAAATGACTTTTATGCTGTATTCTAATTACGTTTATCTACACCGCAAAAGGTTGAGCCTCAAGTTATTAATGTGTTTTTCAATACACGCTTTTGAGAGCGCCACAAATACACAAATATGTACAATTTTAAAAATACTAAAATTGTTTTTTCTGTTTTGAGCAAAACTAGGTTTATAAATTTCACGAGATTTTTCTGACTTAGTCTACCATGTCGAAATTAGATGGTAGGAAATTTTCGTTGAAATCTTCCGTAGATCTTCTGTAGATATATATATATGTTTGTGCGAGCGCGCGCGTGTGTTTGTTTGTGTGTGTGTGTGTGTGTGCGCGCGTGCGCGCGTGTGCGTGTATTTGGAATCGATATCACTTTTAGTTTCAAATAATACAACATACAAATAACGAAAAAATAGTCTTACCAATAAAATTTTACCCCTTAAATACCAAATATTGTTTGTTGTTAACTTCTAATGTTTGGGTTTGGGCCGCTACAGACACTTTTTTCGCCCAATTTATCAGTGAACTGTAACATTATTTACGGTTTAAAAATGCGTTCAGAACTTTTCTTTTTTTTTTTATTGCAATATGTAAATAAAAAAAAAAATATTGTGAAAAATCTCGTAAGCGAGACAGCTGCGTGTTGCGATTGCGTGAACTTAATTTTACGAGTAGTTGTACAAACACTGAAAAATAAAATGAAATAAATTCACATAGAATGTCGTAGTCCAGCGTCACTTGTTTACGACTTGCAATATAACTGAGCCCGTTATTCAATAATATCCCCCAGTATTGTATTATGCCACGACACACTCACTCTATAGGCTACAATAAATGTCAAAGATCCCATTTCCTAAAATTGATATTGTAAATACATTACGCGTGCAGTTGGCAATTTAAAACTGAAATCCAAAAACAATAAAATGTTAAACATAATGCTTTTATTGCTTGAATCGTAGGGTCGAACTTTTATTGGAAACGTTTAAAAGTCGAAATGTAGCGGTAAATCGATTCTATTCGCGGAGTAAACACGATAACGCTTTGATTGGAAAACAAATGGAACAGCTATTAAACCGTTAGAAAATACAACAGGCAGTGAGTTGATAATCATGTCAATAGGCGCTATTAACGGTCGCTAGAAACTGAACCGAATTTGATACAATTTAATTTATAAGATCTGCAGTTATATTTTGACGTAACTTATACGAAAAACACTAGCCTGTCAAATTCGTTTACCTTTTTGAAGAAAATGAAAACAATTTGAGAAAAACTTTCGATTAATTTTGAGCAATCGGTAACTTGTAATCTGTACTATTTGAATACCCATGCCTCGCTACGCTTTGAAAGTGTAGGCATCTCGTTTAACATGTATCGTTAATGTTGCACATGGAACATGTTGAGGTTAGGTCAAACAAACAATAACCAATGCAAGATCAAACAAACAATAACCTATAACATAGTAATTCAAGCAGATCATTAGATCATGTTAGATTATAAACTAGAGAGAGGGATTATAAAATCCCAGGCACTGCGATAAACTATGCAGTATGCAGTAGTTGCATACTGTGCAACTATACCTCTTAAGTACTAGTTCAGCAGATTGGTGCCCTTAGTAAGTTCTAAAAATTCACTGATAGCTCATCCTGCTGGAGATCCCTAGGATACTGGAAACCAAAAACCCCTACAACTAGCGAGAGCCTCACAATCATGAAAATGTGTCCTGCATTTTCTTTCTCTTTCCTGCACAAACTACAAACGGTTTCTCCATGGTACATACTTGTCCTGTCCATATGCACCCTCAGACCATAGGGCCCAGTAATAAGCTCCCGAGTTCTCTTAAGTGTGTTATACCCATGATGCCTTCCGCCTCTCCATGAGGCCCTTGCTATCGAAATGCTCATGAAGGCATATCCCATCTTGCCTAGCGTTGCTTATTAAAATCCACCTACTTATAACAGACCCTGCCAACGACAGAGAGATCCCTCAGATGAAGATAACAGACCAGCCAGTCAGTCTGCCTCCTCATTACCTTCAACTCACTTACGCTCCAGAATCTAGCGAAGAGTAACCTGCTTTCCCAGGGACAGAGCATCGAGGTTCTCCCGACACTCCCAGACCAGCTTGGACGGAATTATAGGACCCGCAGATGCTTATATTGCTGCCTGACTATCGGTATAAATATGAATGCGAGTCTTCTTAAAGGCTCATTTCAAATTCTCTCGAACGCAAATCCTACCAGGGTAACAACTTCCTTTACTCTTGGTCTCAGGCGGTACACCCCAGCACCAGTGCCTGTCTTTGTCTCGGAGCCATTTGTGTATTATACCAGGTCTCCAGAGTTTCTCAACACACAATCTTCCTCCTCAAATATCATCTTGACATCAAAGGCTCTAGAAACCATGTGTCGTTTGGCCATCTGATGATCTGATTAGAATCGGGTTTCTAATCTTTTCTGTGATTCTAGCATGCCGTAAAGTTGAGGATCTCCAGCCTTACAGACTATTTGTTGCTTTGCTTGCCTTTCCCATGACACATAGGTCATGGAGGAAGCAGATCATAGTGGACTCTGTAAATTTCTGCCGCTCTGCCCATGTACAGAACAATTAGCTTAATTATTATTTAATTTATTATTATTGCATTATTTATTATTTAATTAATTATTATTACAATTTTCGTAGTTCGCAATAATTATTGCTTTATTACAATAATTCATGCAATAGTTTAGATTTAAATTTCTGAGCTACCTCGGTGGCCTAGTTGACAGCATACTGGGCTTTCACCCCGAGAACCCGGGTTCGATTCCCGGCTTGGCATTTTTCTACGCTAAAATCACCCCATCGTCTACATTAGCCCAAGTGTACACAATAGTCGGATTAAAAAAAAAAAAATTAAATTTCTGACAAACATAATACTTTTTATTTTACAGAAATATATTATTATAGATATTCTATAAAGTGAGCGCCGTTTACCGTAATCTTGCCATTTGATTATTTAAATATAACGATATAAATTTAAAAATTCTATAATTCCCTTGTAAATAGAAAATTCTTATCGTACTAAGTAAATAATAGACAACGTTTTGTGAGGTTTTTTAAAGTTGAAAAATATAAAAACTACAAAATATTTGTACTTAACTAAAAATGTTAACTACACGCACAAATTATATATTACAATTGAAAGTAATTACTACACGCAGCTGTCTGGCTCATGTGGTGAAAGCAAAATTCAAAAAGATAAAATTAATTATCACAACTTTATCATAGTATTTTTCCACTTTTACACTCAGTGTTTAAATCTGTATAAATCAACATCTTATGTTTTAAAATTCCATTGAATGTGTAAAATGTTAATGTTGCAGATGTTTGATCAGATTTTCAAACAAGTGTTAATATAAAGAAGTGTACATATATCCTAAAATGTTGTAAAGTTGTCTTTTGTTCGATAAATTTGGATCCATTAATCAAAGTTTCGCGTTTACTGTAATTAAAGTTAGTTCACTATTCCACTTCCCTCCGGGTTTCTTCCGATGAGAATTCAATTTACGGGATTGGAACTGAACGGAAGAGCATTTGAAGGGCTGAATAATGCAGGACATACGACAATAAGTATAAACAGGAAATGGATTGTCTATCCTTGCCGAAAGTTTGTTGTGGCCTACGGCTATGTTGAAGAAAAACGACAATAAATCTACCTTCACTATGGTTGGGGAAAAGCTATTGAGATTATAGTTGTTAAAACATTTTGAAACCCCGCGGATATAATAATCTGCCTCACTGACGTGATTGAACCAAATTTAAAAAAAGAACAATATTAAAAAGTAGGTATTAATGCAATGAAGGTTGTTTTTTAAATAGTGATTTTTCAATATTTTTTTTTATTACAAAATCTTATTATCCAATTAACCCATATTCACCTTCGAAAATATTTTGTATTAAAGATTGCTTACGATTTACGTTGTTTTTTACGGAACTACGAGTGGCACAACTTTAACAACTTTTTCACTACAACAAACAAAGTAATACGTATTGAGTAATTAATGCCTATTAGAATGTTATAACGCGTATAAGCAGTAAGTCTGTATAGTAAATGATACCGACTTTAATTAAAAGGGCATGCGTTTAATTAAATAGGTTTTTTACCAAACTACCGTATCAGTTAGGTCCTTAAGTACTTTTTAAAAAATAAATTTTTTTTTAGCATTTTAGTTCTTAAAAATATGTTACCTATTTTCGCGCGGTAGCAATTTTGAGGTTAGGCGAGTCACTTTTATTGTGCTTCCCTTACTTTCAGCGCTTTTATATTTTCGATTATTGCTTTTGGGTATATAGTAAAGCGTTTTAGTGAAAAAAAATATCGAAAAATTGAAAAAACCTACACTGCATATTTACTTCAAAATAATTATTGTATTGGGAAATTTGATTTTCGAGAAATCGCTTTTTCAACAGTTTTGGAAGAGCCAAAAATTCTTTATGTTAATCTTCAAAGCGTATATTTTCATTAAAAATAAACTTCTTTAATAACAATGATCACACAAGTCTAGAATAATATTTAAATTCTTATGGAATAATTTTCTAAATGATAGAATAGATTATATAATAGTTTGATCCATATTTAAAACTAATTTTCACATCTGAGGAACTTTGAAAAATACCTTTGTTTTAGATAAAAATTAGAACGTTGAAAAATTTAGAAAGCCTAGATTTCTTTAAGAACGTTTTGAGATTGCTTTATAAATCAGGCCTTAAGGTGTGTGTGCACAAGGCCTTAGAAAACGGCAATAAAGTAACTTAATTTGGACCATAGATAAACTGTAGTTTTGCACATAGATTGAATGAAAATTTCTTCTTTTAATACTAAAATTTGCAGTATCTATGTTGACGGCTGTAATCTTAAACAAGATCATAAATCTGTTGTTGAAAATATATTTTTGACTGGATAAAGTTGTGGTTATTAAATAATTATTTAATAAAATTTTAAGAAAGTTATAGTGAATTTAAAAAATACTGTTAGTGATATTGATAATAATGATGTTAATGAGGGCTTTAGGTATAATCGGTGGGGTAAGTGGATTTTTATTTTTGGGCTATTGCATTTATTTTGATCGGCTAAGAAGAAGTGATCCAGACTTTAAAAAGAAATTAAAAAAACGTAAGTAACCACAAAGTCTTAAAACATATTTTGTGTAGGAATTTTTCAAGTAAAATTTTCAAGTAAAATTTAAACATCCAAAAAGTGTTAAATAATTATTAGGTAAACCGACATAATTGTAATACAATCGTTTAATACAGATGATTGATGTAGGCCTACTTTCCAATGTTTGTTTATCATAAAGCTGACCTACTGGAACAGTTTGCAAATAATTATCTCTAACACATAGTTACAAAATTGAAATTTTTCTTAATCTTTTGGTCGTTTATTGTACCTTTAAGTAAGCAAAGGAGGATTTTGTTTGCTGACTAAAGTCCTGAGGAACGAGAAAAACGAAGCAAGGCGTGGGTGGCTTGTTCACAAGAGTAAGCGAAAATAAACGATGTATTTTTCCATTTATTTTGCATGAAAATTTGGCATTTAATCAATTAAGCCTTTTTTTACGAAGAAGGGACCTACAAGAATAGCTTTTTCTTACTCCAAACCTTAAAATAACTTACTTACTTCCCAAGAATAGCTTTGTTTATAGGTTACATTTAGAAACAGTAATACAAGGTATTATTACCAATTATTGCTAAATGGTTATATTGCTTGACAATTTGCAACAGTAAGCGTATATCAAACGGATTTAACCCTGTTAGATTACACTATTTGTTGCACAAATAATTGAATGTAGACTTATTTCCGGCTTTTTATTCTAGGTAGAGAAGCTTACAAAAAATTAAAGATTGTCCAAGGCCCAGGAGGCATACCTGATCGTGAGGATCATGAGGCAGTTAAAATATTTATTATCCAAGAGGTAAGAGCTGTAGCTACTATGGAAGTCAGCACTATGCCATCGTGGCCACCGTTAGCTTACCGGTAGCGCTCCGGGTTGACGGCAGATATTGTGTTGATGCTTTATCTGGTTTTAAAAGTTGTTATTCAAAGGCGTTTGTTAACGCCTTAAGCGAAGGAAGACTTAAGCGAAGGAAGTTTTAATAATATACGCACATTTTACCACACTTGCATATTTCTAGCGTTAATTTTTAACGAAGTTTGAGCTTATTTTACATTGCAGAGTCTTTTACAATGTACAATGTACAAAGTTGCCTCGAGGTAGATAGCCTAAATGCGAAGTTGTGCGTAAAATAACAAATACTTGAAACATTAAACACACTTTCTCACAAATGTTTATTATTTCCACTCAATTATCTCCACAAAAACATTAATAATGTTTAGACAGAATGTTTTTTTGTAGTTAGGCTACCGTATTTATGTATTGAAATAGATTAAAAGTTTGAAAATGAAAAAAAATTAAATAAGGAAAATATTGAAATATCATTTAAATAGGAGTTGTAGACCAAATCATTATTTGATAGACAACTTTTTTTAATACAGTTAATTATTCTAAACCAGAAAAGTTGTGTAACTTTACATTGAGCGGGGTGAAGTTAGCAACTTGCCAGATTGACGTTAATACACTAACGTATAACGTTATGGTATGAAGTTAGCAACAACGCCATAGTTATAACGTCAGTCCAGTGATTCAAAGCTTGTAACGCAACATCTTCTGATGTATACATTATTTTTCAATGTATATATATATATATATATATATATATATATATATATATATATATACATATAATGTTATTGTTAATTTCAAAAATGGGTATTTTCTAATCTGCGTAGTTTAATTATTTAATGAATATTCCTATGACGCATTGTAATTTTTGAATTCCAGATTCACAAATATTATAATTATTATTATACTTAGACTGTTAAACCCCTTCCTGCATGCATCTAAATTTGTATGAAAATAATTACTTTTTTTTAATTAAACTTGGCCAAATATTAATTAAATATCAATATTTTTATTTTATTAAAAGCACATTAATAAAAAACAACAACAAATAAGCCTAAAATAAACTATGCCTAACCTAACTAAACAAAATGCATCCTTTTATTTATTAGTGAATTTTCATGGGAAAAAAGTTATTAAACCGGGTATAACGGTAAGGACCTAAATTCGGGACTAAGTGCTAGGTCCTATAGCATAGTGAATGTGTTAACATGTCAGTTCAGCCGCCTCGGTGGCCTAGTTGATAGCGGACTGGGCTTTCACCCCGAGGACCCAGGTTCGATTCCCGGCCAAGGCTTGGCATTTTCATACGCTATAAATCATCCCATTGTCTGCATTAGCCCAAGTGTGCACAATAGTCGGACGTTAAAAACAAAACAAAAACATTGTCAGTTCGCAAACAAGTTCCGACTTGATTCAAACTGAGCACACAAATAGGCCGTATTGGTTTTAGTGAAATTGTGACCATCAAAATCTTTAAAAATGACCATAATTTTAAAAATCTGATTTCACCATCACAATTAGCATTGAAATGTCTACAAACTAAACTTATATTTTGAAATTTGTAAGTACGAAAAATAATTTCATTTATAATTATAAAATATAGGCATACGTGCTTACTATAATCGGGAAATTTGGATTTTGTGGCGTCCAGGCTTCGTATTTTGTAATGTTATTAGACTAAATATTGATAAGTTTCAAAAGTTCTCTTCAGCTAGATATTAAAATAGCATCACATAAACTTGAAACCTGTGTGATGTTTGTAAGCAAATAACAACCTTATGGAATAGGCTACGATTAGGCCTACTGGATTTATATATGAATAAAGGAAGAATAAGTTAGTGGATTTAAACTTAATAATTTAGTATAACAGTTTGCAAACATTTTTTGAGTGTACAATAATACTTAACACATTGCTTTCTGGCCCTATAGATCTAAAAAAAGAAAATATAAAACTAACCATTTACTTTGAAATATTCATGTCATGTCAAATTGCGTTATAGGTTTTTTTAGTTGATTTATATTTTTATACGTGGTTGTGCCGGCCTATCATCAGTTTCTTGAGAAGGTTTTCTTATTTACGGAACGAGTGGATTATCATTTGTAACTATTTATATATTTCATGAATTGAATCTTAAATTCAAGTAAAGACTTTTATTCGTTTATTTAAAATAACTAAGTTTTCCAAAATTGTAATAGAAACTGCTTTTACATATATTTTTTAGTATTTTTGTATTCATTTGAACTAGATACTATTTGTACTTTACGTTTAGTCATTGCGCTTTATAATAAAATATTGAAGTCTTATTGAATTATACATTTACATACTTAATGTTTTATTTATGTCGTATTCAGTAAAACATTACTGGCACATAGGCCAGGCTTGTCCAAACAATCGTTGCAATAGTACGTAGTACGTATGTTCCTGTTTTAATTTTTAGTGCACACGCGACTTCTTCTTTTGTTACGGGGTTTCTACAATGACGTCGATTTTTGTTGATGTTGAAAAGGAATATTTTTGAGACCACAAGTACCATTGCACCAAATTATTTCTAAATCATCTTCCTCATCATCCGGCACAAATTCATCCTCACATTCCTCACTATCACTCATATCAGAAATGTTACCGAAAAAACCCTCACGTTCATCCTCATTGTCATTTAAAACAACACTTTCATAATTACGAAATGTAGACGCCATTTTTAATCAGAATTAATTAAAACTGCATGAATTAACATTACGTAAGAACTAATACATACAATAAACACTACAACATTCACTGAACAATTTGAAACTAATAAGCACAGCAAGCCTCTAATTTAAACTGAAACTATTTTTTGAGATTATTGACTAGGTTCATCACAACACGCTGACAAAGTATAAGTGGCTAGCCGATAAAACTGACTTTACAAAATTATGCTGACCTTACAAAAAAAAGCTGACCAAAACATGCTGCGTCTCATGGAACGTGCCCGCACTACCAGAGCTTCTCGGAAGCAGCCTTTGTGGATACGCCGGCCCATCCACCTCAGTCAATGTGTCAACCTAACAAACTGAATGTGTTGCAGATAAGCTTGGGAATCGAGTTAATCAGATTTGGATCTACCGAGAAGGGAATCGAACATCTGAGCGCCGCAGTGACAATGAGTGACTATCCCAATCATCTGCTGATGCAACTTCAGGCAGTGCTGCCGCCTGCTTTGTATTCTCTTTTGATAAATAATGTTCTGAATCACGCAGGTAATTCAAAATAGTGCTAATAAAATTATTTGGAACTTATACTTGAGCTGACTAAACTTAATCTTTTCCTCCTCCTCTCTCTTTCCCCATTTTCCAAACAATGTCATAATTTAAACAGTGTATATCTTGAATTAAGTGTGATTATTTAGAATTATAGGCATACTAGCTGTTACCCGTTACTGCTTCACCCGCAATTATAACGTAGGTAATAAAATTTATAGTCGATTTTCAAAATGAGAATAGGTTCATTTCAGTTTAATATATTTCTATACACAATATTATACGACTTATGGTTTTCGGCCAAAACATATAGATTTTTGCTACTTGACACTAGAACAGGCTACATATAACTGACCGTGGGAGAAGCACGGAGTTCCCAAATGTATTCCTGCTACTCTTAACGTCTGATCCTGCCACTTATTAATTGTCGCTGTAAATACAAATTTCAATGGAAACTGCAATCTTTTAAATTAGAAAAGCATGTTATTTGGAATTATAGGGATTTTTGAAAAACATTCAATTAAAATCATTGCAAATGTAATCTTATAAACAAAAATATTGTAATAAATAAACAGGAATTAAGATTTTTAAAACGGGAATACGTTTATGTGTATTCCAAATTTCATCTTAATCGGTCCTGTAGTTAACGCGTGATTGAATAACAAATAAACACACACACAAACTTTCAGATTTACAATATTATGTTAAGGTAGTATAAAATATTATTAAAACGTCACTGTTGTACAGTTAACACATATCACAAAACTAAATACTAAATAATTAGGTTGGACTGGGCAAGTAGTATAATGGCGTTTAAAATAATTTAAACATTTATTATTCACAAATACCAATATATAATAAACGTATAAAACGTCACTGTTGTACAATTAATACATGTCACAAAACTAAATACTAAATAAATAAATTGAACTGGGTAAGTAGTATAATGGTTCTTTTTAAAACGGGAATAGGTCTGTGTTCATCTCAGTCACCTAAAACCATGTTCATACCAAATTTCATCTCAATTGGTCCAGTAGTTAAAGCGTGATTGAATAACAAACAAACAAGCACAAATTTTCATAATTATAATATGATTGAGATAAGATAATGTATAGACAAATTTTCGACTTTTAATTTTGATTTTAAATTTGAAAATATTATAGTCTGTTAGTTTATACATCTGTTTTAGTTAATACAGTAATATAATATCATTTCAGAAACAGTTGGAAGGGCAAACGGCTGACGTCACAGTATTTGATGACGTCACGTTTCATAAGAATTGCCAGTGTTTAGAAGAATATGTGATATTTAAATTTGATGAAGAATTGAAAACTTAATGTTGTACAAATACAAAAGTGAAGAATTAACCAATAATAATTAGCATAGTGATAAATTAACCTCGTACTTTAAGTTCGACGAATTTCTTGAAGTAACAATGTCACATGAAGGAAATACTGTAATAAACTTCACATGCCATATGCAAATATCTTCTTACCTACTTTACTATAAAGACAGGAACACTGACTCTATCTGATTTCATGGTAATAATCACTGTGTAAATCAGTAATTATTTGATTAAAATTATTCATTTGTGCAGACTTTGAAACCTGCTAAGGTTGTGAAATCCGATTTTCAGAAACGTACAAGAAATAAGTTAATAAATATTTCGCATGGTCACCGTTCAGGCCTAACGACCAACAAATACGGAATGGAGCGCGATGAGAATGAACCGGCAACCGGAAGCGGAATTCAATCAGTTTAAAGGACGCGTTTGTATCTTTTAAATCTAAATATTTAGGCCTACTGTAACGAATTCTAGGAAACTAATATATTTAAAAACCGTAACATAAGTAACGAAAAATAATAAGTCTATAGGCATAGTCAGCGTGGTTGAGGATGAGGAGTCAGCTTCAAAACTGAACCTAGACAGAGTCGAAGCTAAGTAGAGCGTAGCCCAGAGACGCCGTATGACTTTCGCTCATTTTCGTTACGCTTTCAGTAGCCACACTGAAAACATTAATTTAGGTTTGCTCCGCTCAGCGAAACTCCGCTCCGCATTTGGTGTCTGCCCGGCCTTACGCTGGGTGACAAAGCTATTATCACAGTTAATTTTTGCGCTGCGTTTGAATTAAATTTGGCTTTAAAACACACACACACACACACACACACACACACACACACTCATATATATATATATATATATATATATATATATATATTGTTGTTGTTGTTGTTATTTTAAGGTGAAAAACACATTGAGGCTATTTATTATCGCCCCTCCCTAAATGTAAGTGTGAGTGTAAAGTGTTAAAGTCGTAAGTATAGTGTTGTAAGTGTGTGTGTTAGACTCGGGTACCGCGAGGGACGTCTAAATCCTCTTTAGTCTGCACCCCCTGCGGGTTTCGCGCGCTTGCATATATGCATGCGCGTGCGTGTGCGTGTGTGTGTGTGTGTGTGTGTGTGTGTGTGTGTGTGTGTGTGTGTGTGTGTGTGTGTGTGTGTGTGTGTGTGTGTGTGTGTGAATATATATATATATATATATATATATATATATATGCATGCCACTGAGACCTAACATGTAAATAAACAAAATATAATACAGTTGTTTTTTTAAAATAGTGAAATTAAAACAGCTGTTATTTCAAATGTTGATATAGAACACAGCTGATCATTAGCATTCATTTCTTATGATAACTCTCGTCCTTCAAAGCTCTCACTTCAGGATTTAATTAAAAGAAGTATTAAGGTCGAGATAAGACCTTTAAAACAACACTTCAACCATTTTTTTACTACTCACCAGTCTCTCGAAATATTGTTTTCCAAATTTGACCCAACGGAATTACGGATTGTTTATTAGTGTCTACCAAGGGAAATATTACTGTTAGAGTAGCTTTGAAGATTAAAGCTGCGTAGGCGTTTGAATAAATTGTATTTGTAACCTGTATAAATTACGTTCTTTGTGGCTGCAATTTGTTTGTGCCGTTTCAAACGTAAATTTAAACACCTACCAAACGTAACATGTAGGACCGGGGGGAAGAGGGAGGGCTAGAAAGAAAATGCAGATCGAAGAATTTCCTTTTATTCCTGATGTATTTTTTTTATTACAATTCATCAAATTCATTTAAAAACTTTAATGGGTTTTTGCAAAAATTTATGCAGGCTTCAGTGCTGATTACGGTGGGGAAATCAGATGTTCAAAAACCATTAACGAGAAAAAAGTGATGATCTTTTAATGTTTGAAATGGCCAACAACAGCGATAAAATAACGGAACACTTTGGGAAAAAGAGCAATAAAGATACTGAAAGCAACATATGGAATGGAAACATATAAAAAATAAATAAACGTAGAATATATAATACAACTAAGATCTAATGATGAAATATACAGGAACATAGAGGACATGACAGAGACGATAAGGAAGAGAAGACTGCAATTTTTTGGACATGTGTACAGGATGAATGATTTAAGATTAGCGAAAAGGATACTCAAGTACTTATGGGATAAAAAAATCAACAACTAGTTGGATTCAAGAGGTAAGGAAAGATTTAGAAAGAGATAATATAAAAGAAGAAGAAACGCTGAACAGAGAGATTTGTAGAAAGAGGAATATGGAGGGATTCCAAGGAAGATTGCAGAAGAAACCTGGTGCGAAAGTGGTCCGAAGACAGAAAGAGGCTGCATAGTGAAAGGATGAGGGAACGGAAGAGAAAACAGCTGGGTGTGAAGAATTGAAATTGTCACGTGGTCCCTAGCAGGCCTCATCGAAAGAAGAAGAAGAATATATAATACAATTGTAAAAAGTATAATCTCGTATGGAAGAGTAATATGGCCACTGAAACAAAAAACAGGAAAATGTTTTGAAGTTACAGAAATGGACTATAGGCGAAGAACCGTGGGTAGGTCCAAACGGAAAAGATAAAAAAAAATGTAAGAACCCGTGAAATCATGGATGTGAAGCACACCATTGTAGACGACATCAAGACAAAACAACTTCGACGGTTTGGTCATGTCCAAAGGATGGACGAAAGTCGACTTCCCAAACAGATTTTAAAATGGAAACCACATGGTCACAAAAAAAGAAGAGGAAGACCGAGGCTTAGTTGGAGAGAGGGGTTTGGCTCCAAGGTCTGTGGATGACAGGGAAAATGTACGCTAGGAATCGGAAGACGTCGGAAAACGTTTTAAAACGGCCAACGATTTGGATATTGGTAACGCTGACACTGAAGTATATTTTTGCGCCAAGTTTGAATCCAGTTTGACCAAAACGTTATCAATACAATTTTTGTTTTCAATGTAATTTGATTGCGAAACTATATTTTGAAAAAGGGGGATGATAAAAATATTTTAGGGAAGTCGTTTAGATGACGTCAGCAATACAGTTGTGTACCACATACGCGGCTCTAAAGCCTAAACTAAATGAATGATACCCCTATCTGTAGGACTTCATAGAATATAAAATCAATTTAAGGGAGTGAGCCGATCCTGTGGGATAGCTCTTGAATAATGCAGTAGCCACGGAATCTGAGCATAACTGGAAACAGGAAGCAGAGCACTAAGAGGTCAATATTCCTGACTGCCAACCTTTATACTAAGTTATATTTATACAGGGTGTTCGGAAGAAAACGTTTCAAGAATTCAGTATCTTATTCCTCGCATCAGAACTAATGAAAACGTTTATATAAACCATAATTGCTAAAATACTTAGCTGTCTTTTTTATATATAGAGGTAAATGATACGGAGTAAAAATTTTACATACTACATAGATCCAATTCTAGAAAAATAACCATCATATTTCCTTTACTCATTTCAAAATATTTAAACTTTTCAACGTCAAAAATATTAAAATTTTAGAAAATATTTTCCTGTTTTAGTAACAATCAAAACGTTTTGTCGACAGTAAGTGCTGTTATTATCTTCTTTATTTATGAAGTAAAGTACCCCACAGGGGGGGGGGTACAGACTAACTGCACTTATTCAGAGGATTTAGACATCCCTAGCGGTACCCGAGTCTAACACACACTTACACTTACAACACTACACTTACGACTTTAACACTTTACACTCACACTTACATTTTGGGAGGCAATAATAGCCTCAATGTGCTCTTCGCCTTAAAATACAAAAAAAAAATATTTATGACGTATCAAATCAGCTGATTTTACGTATTTAAACATAGTCAGCTGTTGTAAACATTTACCAAAATTAATGTTTCCAGTATTTAGTTGATAATTCAATTATACTGTAAATTAAAAAAAAGAATTATATGCCATTTTTTGTGTCGTTAGAAGGAAAATGTTTTGTCTCTTGTGAATGTTTTTTTTTAAATATTTCGATATATTCGACGTCGATATTTCAAAATGAGCAAAGGATTCTCTGACACTAAGTACAATGCACAATTTCAACTCAATAATATTTCCAGCTGTATAGTCATAATTTTTTCTTTGAAAATACAAAATGGCGGCTAGATTGAAAACTATCTATTGGTGTTTAAATAGACATTTTCATGTGACGAATAAGCTCCTGAATTTCCGAACGCATTCACTTAAAAAACGTACTTTGCTACACGAAGAAAAAGATTTCGGTTCTCCTGCTTTAGTATTATTTCAAGAAACGATAAAATGATATTACACAAACGTTCACACATTCAATTGTTTCACGTCTCGCTGACTTGATGGAATCGAAACTAAAAAAACCAATAACATTTTATTCATTATGTTTTTAAATCAATTAAAATTCAAGTGACTTATTTAGTGAATTAATTCTTAGTGTACGTCAAAATGTAGTAGATTTTCGTTATAAAATTGTTTGGGTAAACATTGTTTACATTTTGAAATTTTATGGAAATTATGAAAATAGGCTGCAGTTAGCGCTGATTTTACATCAATAAATACATTATTTAAAAAAAATGTAAAATTATAAATTTGCAGCTGTCAGTTCGTTTTTGTATTTTAACCAAACAATACGGAAATACTTGGACAATTTTGTAACTTTTTTAAAAATTCGTTTCCTTTACGTCAACGAGATAACTGCATATTATTAAATTTCTTTGGAATGGAAAATTTAAAAATAACACTTGACATTTGAAAGGAACAAGTGACTGTTTTAGGTCTACAGCCCTTTTTTTAGGTTCTCTCCAACGGAAAAGGTTTTACGTCTGATTGGAATAAATAAATGTTTAAGAAGGCTTTTTCGTGGGCGAAGTACGTTTACACAAAACGTTACTTTATAAAAAAGATGCAAATCAGACCTAACCCTTCGATATTACAGGCCCTCAGCTATGTATAAATCTCATGTAAGTTGGTGTGGGGGATTCTTTCCGCCCCTCTGTGTTCTGTCAAGTGATAATTTGGTGCAATTAGGATGGGTACCTGGGCAATGCGGGATTGATGGAAATAAGAGAGCAGACTAGTGGCCGTCTAGTGGGAGCAGAACTGCGAGAGGAGCAGTAAGGAAATGGGCTAGGGATGAGCACATGAAACGTTGAAAACAATACTCCGACCAAATATTGGGGAAACGCCTTCTCTTGAGACCAGACCCTGTACTGACAAGGACGCTTGTTCAGTTTAACAGGAGGTCACTGACGCACGATCACCGGACAAGGCCACATCCGGAATCATCTACATAAGGTGGGATTGTTACAAATATCGCCTGAGTGTGCGGGCAGGGTGTTGAAACTGTGACACATATACTCCTTCATTGCGAGGTCCTAGAGGCCAAAAGAAGGAAACTCTTTGGATCTCAGCAACCAGATCAGGAGTTCAACCAGGACACCTTGCACACGATTCCAGAGCTCTTTAAGGGCACTGGTGAAGTGATAGGGGTACACAAAAAGCTCTTAAACTGACGTGTCGGGGGCCACAGAGCCGCTGTTATTAATCCTCCCCCCCAAAAAAACCTTCAACAGGAGCGAGGACTGGAAAAAAAGTTCACTGGAATTATGGTTCACACATGTTTCAATAACGATTTATTATATACAATCCCGGACCGAAATTGAATACAATTTAATTTTTTTTGTTGAAAAATTGTAAATTAATTATAAGTAGAAAATTTGAAACAACTGCGTCACACAACTCTCTAGCTGTCGTGATGAAAGCGAATTTCAAATAAACTTACTTTTTCGAAATTATGATTTCACTTTCATTATCAACATTAGATTTTGCAAGTATTAGCATTGTAAATTTTGAAATTACATTGGAAATACGAAAAATCAGTGATGATCGCTATCAAATTTAATTTCGAAGTTAAAGTTTAAAAAAAAAATCAAGAGAGCAGAAAAAATATTAAAAGTGTAAAGTTTCGGTATTTTAAAGAATTTTAGTCGCAGCTTCTTTGAAGCAGTTGAAGTTATTTTGTTTACAACTAACACTACCTTATAAAATTTTATGCACAACCTTTCTAACGTCGGTCACAATAATTTATAACAGTTAAGTAGTGCGCTAAACAAAACGAATGATTACTTGTACGGGTGGCATTGGTGTGGAGAGTGTGGTCTGTGACCGAGGCAGTATTTCAGGCAAGGAGAGGACCTCAGTGTGCGGAGTGGTCCGGAACAGCTAGTAGGATATTCTGTGACTGGCTAGGTCTGCC
>CM040185.1:72590039-72745039 GCA_022606455.1 Callitettix versicolor
CTGCTGCTCACCTCAGATGCCTCCGCAATAATAGTTGATAACCAGCTCGCTCAACTTTATATAGAATTAGATTATCTACGTAACCCTACTTCCACTTCTGCAAAAAACTGTGTATTTTAATTGATTTTTATTAAATTACCATTTAAAAATATCTACTGTAGTCGCAAAACCCAGGTAAGAAAGAAAAATGAGGGCAAATCCTATTTCTATGATTCTATGTCACTTTTTGAAGAATTGTACATTTTCCTACATAATATGTACGTATTATGTATGTCCTAACTCCATCAGTTTCACAATTCTGCTCTGGTTAGAAAAATGGAGTCCAGTAATGGAGTGGGAAATTTATATAAAAATGGAGTCGTTTCGGTGTGTGTGTGTGTGTGTGTGTGTGTGTGTGTGTGTGTGTGTGTGTGTGTGTGTGTGTGTGTGTGTGTGTGTGCGCGCGTCTGTGTAAGACAACTCCATAAAGTAGTAACGTATTTGATTTCATATATTTCTGAGTCATTGATGAATAATGATTTACGAACTAAGAACTGAAGGGATAAGTCACCCCAAGTACTCCATACGAGGATGGATGATAGAAATTACCGATATAAGTGTCGAGTTCGTTATTTTTAGTGTAGCATAGAGATGAATAGTGTGTCCTTTTAATCTAAATTCAACCTTGGCGTGAAAAAATGAAAAATAAAAGGTAAAAAATTCAAAAAAATCAGTCATTGGAATGAATTTTATATCAGTCGTAATAGTATGATGCAACTGTTATATCGATACATATATCGATGTTTCCAAAATAGTGCATTTCAATCCTAAGACGACTGTACAAAAATTCTTGTAAATTCTGCAGTTTTATTTATCTGCTGTCCTAGAATATGCAACAATTATCAGCTGAATTTAATTAGAACAGCTGACTCTTAATATATAGACCAGTTTAGCCAACTTTCCGCACTGAAATCACCACATGTGATTTTTGTACTTAGAAAAGAAGGCTAAATGAGGTTGTGTTGTAATGCAGTTAGGGCTTATGCATGGCAGAGCACGCAACCTGCTCTGAATATTTATTAAAAACTTAACGACCATGAAATCTTCCTGCCCTTATCTGCATATTGAGCGGGAGATAAAAAGCTTTCGGTGAAGTGGTGGCCCAAATACAGCACACGCTTTCTTACATGCTACTTCGTGTGGTCAGTGACTCAGTCACTGGTACCATTAGTTCTGTTTGTGGCCTACAGACCTCGCTTTGCGGATGTGTTGTGGAAACCGATTTAAGATAGAAATAGTGAACACTTTATAACTTAAAGTTAGCGGAATGATAAAGGATATTTGATTTTTCAATATAAAGGATATAGTATTTTTATTTTCAAGATTACGTTTAAAAAGGGGTTTAAAGTGAATTTCTCAAGATTCTATTGTATTCAGTAATAGATCAAAGAAGGCATAATATCAGTAACAATATTTTATTTAAAAAAAAATTATAAAAAATTGCCCTCTAAGTTAAATGCTGCAGTGATATAAAATTTTGAACAATTAATTCCGCACTTTTAGAGTGTATATATATACATACTCTCTCTCTCTCTCTCTCTCTCTCTCTCTCTCTCTCTCTATATATATATATATATATATATATATATATATATATATATATATATAGAGAGAGAGAGAGAGAGAGGAAGGAAGGAGAGGAGGGAGAAAGAAAAGGAGGAAGAGTGTGAGAAAGAGAAAAAAACACTAATAAGAATATTAAAAAAAAGAGATTAGCGATTAATAAGGAAGAAAATTAGAAGGTTTTTTCGTGTATTTTCCTTTGTAAACTGGCGTACATAAACTGAGCGGGCACATAAGAAGTTTCCATTACAAGCTGTAACAGGTTTTTCCGCCCTATTACGAAACTTTCTCAAAAACAAAAAACAGTACGGAACTATTCTGAACGAAGAAAACTTAATCTAGCAAATAACTAGTTTAATTTCGCTGGCCCGGAAGTAACAACCTGCGACCCTAATTGTTGTCAGAGGTCCGCGCGGTCACATTGTTTACGCCCAATTTACCGAGGGTCGGGTGCATAGTACATTAACGTGCTTTGCCAAAACGGAAGCAGAGCTGCTGCCACTTCCTCATTGAAGTTCGCAGCGAGGGGGTCCCGCGACCTTGCCGCTTTATTACTGCAGCCCACCTCTTGTTTAATAGGCTAGGTTTTGTCCTTATAACTGGGTTACACGGTGTTTTATCTCCTTACACATGTATGGCTAGATTAATCAAAGTGAAGTTATGGCTTCTTCGTAGCTGTGTTGAACATTTTATAACAGGAGCAAACGCTAACTGTTGTACGACAGTAAGTCACGCTAAATATGTTCAAAACAAGATTTAACTGCATTTTTAACGTTCAAACTGTTCAGTGCCTTAACCACTTCCGACACGCTGAGTATACAGCAGTAAGTTTTGATAATGAAGGTAATCAGAAACGCGTCAACAAATGAAAGTGAAAGCTAAGAGAGGCGGACTTACGTATTCTGCAAAATGGTAACATTCGTAGTAGAAATAAAGATTGTACAAATAATATAATTTAAATACCTGTAGCCAGATTTCTAAATACACTTGTTTTATTAAACTCGGGAAACGGGGCAGCTGAAATAAAATCACATTTGTCAAAATATAAAATCGATTGTTTATCACCTTATTATGTCCCCGTAATACATCTTTAATTATTTGCTAGGTACAGTGGAGAAGGGGTGTGGGCCATAACTAATTTTGTATCTTATTTTTAATGTACCATTTGTTGAGCGCCACTTTGTATTTAATTTTAATATAATTTATACCCCATTGTTTAGGCCAAGACAACGAGAATGCCTGTGCGAGGTTACAATGCTCAGGGTGACCAAAGACATCAAAGTTGTTGCTTTTCAAAACTTTATAATTGTCTTGTTTTTTTTTAATATGACACCTTAAAAGTTAAAAAAAGTAAGTAGTGACAGGCAAAAATATGATTATTTACTTCTGTTTTCGTATAAAATTGAAAGGATACAAAATAATAATTAAAATATAGCACACTTATATTGATAAATTAGTTCAACTTTCAGTAAGGCAAAAAAAAATCCAAACTAAACTTTAAACTTTAACTTAAACTCAACAACTAAACTTAAATTTCTACCAACCTTTTGGAATATAACATCTTACGCATTAATGTCAGTTATCCACTAAAGCAAACTTAAAAAAAAATCTCTTGAACTAAACTATATTATTCTGGTTCACTAAAATTAACAAATATTATTATTATTAGTGACGTCACTATACCTAACTAAAATAATCATAAACCAGGGTCTTTTACAAAAATATATTAGTGAAAAAATGGATTAAAGATACAGACTTTAATTGTATTAAACAGCTTGATTGTTTTTTTCGCTAATCCGAGTTTAGTGGTTTTCCACTATGGTAGCCGATATTTCTTTTCTTAACAGCGGAGCTACAAGATCGGTGAAAACACCCAAGTTCGCACTGTCAAAATTTATTATTTTTTAAAAAATTCTCTCCTTACTGGCAAAAAAAGTAGGCCTTACGCATGAAATTTGTATCGTTCGCGTGTTCGCAAGAATGTTCTAAATCCAAAAAAATCACGATGCACAATTTCCCTTATCTGAGCGCAGTAGCCTCACTCCAGAACAGACTGGTCGGTCGTCTCAATCGTTCCTTCCGAACAGCTGTTTATTTAGCGTATGATCTTATTGATATTGCACAATTTAACTTATATTTACCTTATATCCAATTGAGGATCTGAGATGTCTCAACGTTTCGTATAGTAAGGAAACAAAACTAGTATTTAATCTGTATAGTATATAGATCGCTCCAAGACAAATACAGGCACTGTTGCTGGGATGTACGGCCTGAGACTGGGGTTAAAGAAAGTTATTACAGCATACAACAGTATTCCAGGCTGAAGTGATGACCATTGATGACTGTATTCGGGAGAACTTGAAACGGGCCTTAAAGAATGCTCATATTCATACCGATAGTCAGGCAGCAATAAGAGCAATTGCGGGTTCTGCAATTCAATACAAGCTGGTCTTGGGAGTGTCGGGAGAACCTCAACGTTCTGTCCCTGGATAACCTAGTAACTCTTTACTGGGTTCCGGTCCATAAGGAAGTTGGGGGTAATGAGGAGGCAGACCGACTGGCTGGATTGGGATCTGCCATTCATCGGACCTGAACCGGATTTAGGGATCTTTCTGTCGTTGGCCGGGTCTGTTATTAATAGATGGATTAATAAACAACACCAGGTAAGATGGGATAACCTTCATGGACATTCCCATAGTAAGCGCCTCTTAAACATGGTTCCACATGGAGGACTTAAAGGGGCAGCAGACGTCTTGGGCAGAGCACAACTCAGGAAAATCATTGGGCTTTTTACTGGGCACTGAGCTCTAAGGGTGCACATGAACAGGGTAGGTAGTACATTGGGAGAAACCGTGTGTAGGTTGTGCAGTAAAAAGGAGGAAACTGCAGGACACATAATCCTTGATTGTGAAGCTCTTGCTGGTAGGAGGCTAGGGATTTTTGGTTTCTAAGACCCTAGGGATGTTCAGCAGAAAGAGCTAATCAGGGGATTGTTGTTACTTACTAAAGTAGTACTCATGAAGTTTAGTTGCACAATAAGTCTGTTGATCGCAGTGCCTGGGGTTGTATTATCTAGTTTGAATCTAATCTAAGAAAGCAAAACTTTAATGAGATAAAAATGAAATAATATTTTGATGAAATAGTTCATAAATACAATTATTTTCGCATGTGAAAATATATAAAAATATATTTGAAAAAGCAACTATGCTCTCTTTTCAAAAGAGGTTATCATTTACAATTGTTGACTTACATAAGCTTCGATTACACTGAACGAGGAGACTGTATATTTGTTTCTGTAGGTATTTATTTGCCTGAAACAAGTTTCTTTAAAAGGTTTTATTAGGGGGTTTCAGTAATTTTGACTCACCCTGTACAAACTCGTGATGAAACAAATCCAGAAATGACATTTTGCTTTCAACTTAAATAAAACAAAAAACGGCGGACAGTAAATAGTGCTTCATTTTAAAACGGTTTTGATTTTCAGCGCAATATTTCAAACAATCACCCGACCCTTCAGTTTTGATTATACGCAGTACAGTCGGCACAGAAAGTTTTGTGGTGTGATGTAGTCCCCTGGGACCATGAAATCGTTTTAAAATTATGCCTGAAGACCACAGGAACAGTATTTAGAAGATTTTTAAAAGTGTTTTAATTTGATTTTGCTTCAAGACAGATACACATTAATGTGTCGCTAGAACCGGCCAGGAAACGTTTTTATATGGAGTGGCTATCATAGTAAGGTCTCGACCAGAGACCGAAAAATAACCTAAGTGTGTGTGTGTGTGTGTGTGTGTGTGTGTGTGTGTGTGTGTGTGTGTGTGTGTGTGTGTGTGTGTGTGTGTGTGTGTGTGTGTGTGTGTGTGTGTGTGTGTGTGTGTGTGTGTGTGTGTGTGTGTGTGTGTGTGTGTGTGTGTCTTAGGTACTCTCATGTTCGAAATTACGGGCCATTTGACTGGAAACATGGCACAAGACAGATTTTTGGTATTAACAGCTCGGACAAAGTTGTCACTCTGAAAAATCCGTTTAAAAGTTTAAAAATGTAGACCATTTCAAACGATTAAATTTCCATTTTTTTAAAAAAAGTGTGATTTCACTTCATAGTCAGCGTGAACCAGTATTCTGAATTTTCGAAATCCGTAGAAAGTGATAAATTAAAATTTACCGGCTACCACACTTCACGTAAGAATGCTGGTTGTAAAATATATTTTTGGGAATTATTTTTTATCATCACGCCAACCAGATAACTGCTGCAAAATTATTTATTTAATAGTGGTTATTGAAAATTTAGAAAACGTGTGTGTGTGTGTGTCGCGCACGGTCGCTATTTTGGTTCGATTAGATTCAAACTTGGCGCTAAAGTTATTTTTTTTTATAGTTTGAACAAATTTGTTATCAAGCGATATACGTTTAAAGGTTAAAAACCTGAAACATTCCTAGTTTAATTATCTTATTTTATTTTGAAAATTATAGTTCACCAGTAATCAGGTGTAAAATTAAAAAAAAAATAGCTTCCATCACTTCAGCGAGAGAGCGGTTTTTGGGTTCGATTAGTTTTCTTAGTTGTATTTATGTTGTGTGTTTGTGTTGATGATGGACAAGTTACAGTGTAGTTATAATTTTGTAATTAGTTGATTTTATTTTTTCTGTACTCCATAGAATTGCCTTTATCGGCCTAATAATTCGCCATATTAAAAGGCAGGAGAGCGATAATAAAGAGCGGATCACTAATTTCTTAAAGTTACATTAGTTTTACTGCACACGGTTAAACATCCCCCGCCACTGTAAATGTTTTAATATTACTAAAACCACGTTTACAATTATTGCTATAGTAAAAGTTTATTATCCGAGGAGTGCGGTGGCTTAAAGGCTACTCGGTCCCGGAAAACAAGGCAGAGACAGTGAATTAATGCAAGAACACTTACTGGCGCACAAACAATATGTGGGAATACTTGCAGCTACAATCAAACAGCCGTTTTTGTTTGGCAGAATAATTTAAAACAGAATAATAAAAACAGAATACAATTCTTATTCTTTTGCAGAACTACAAGAAATACCGGCGAGTGCTTATATGAGCTTTGCTGCACAAACAATATGTAGGAATACTTGCAGCTACAATCAAACAGCCGTTTTTGTTTGGCAGAATATTTTAAAACAGAATAATAAAAACAGAATACAATTCTTATTCTTTTGCAGAACTACAAGAAATACCAGCGAGTGCTTATTTGAGCTTTGCTGCACAAACAGTAGGACCTATGTGGGAATATTTGCAGCTACAATCAAACAGCCGTTTTTGTTTGGCAGAATAATTCAAAACAGAATAATAAAAACAGAATACGATTCTTATTCTTTTGCAGAACTACAAGAAATACCGGCGAGTGCTTACATGAGCTTTGCTGCACAAACAATATGTAGGAATACTTGCAGCTACAATCAAACAGCCGTTTTTGTTTGGCAGAATATTTTAAAACAGAATAATAAAAACAGAATACAATTCTTATTCTTTTGCAGAACTACAAGAAATACCAGCGAGTGCTTATTTGAGCTTTGCTGCACAAACAGTAGGACCTATGTGGGAATATTTGCAGCTACAATCAAACAGCCGTTTTTGTTTGGCAGAATAATTTAAAGCAGAATAATAAAAACAGAATACATTTATTATTGTTTTGAACGGCAACAAATACCAACAAGTTGTTATATGAGCTTTGTGGCACAAACAGTATGTGGGAATTGCAACTACAATCGAACAACCGTTTTTGTTTAGCAGAATAATTTAAAACAGAATAATAAAACAGAATGCATTTATTAATGTTTTGAAAGGCAACAAATATCAAACTCTTATATGAGCTTTGTTCAACAAACAGTATGTGTGAATACTTGCAGCTACAATCAAACAACCGTTCTTGTTTGCCAGAATAATTTAAAACAGAATACATTCTTATTGTTTTGCAGGACAACAACAAGTACCAACAAGTTCTTACATGAGCTTCAAGGGAAAGGCAAGAAATATGTGGGAATACTTGCAGCTACAGTCAAACAACTGTTTTTGTTTGGTAGAAAAATTTAAAACAGAATAATAAAACAGAATACATTTCTTATTGTTTTGAAAGGCAACAAGTACCAACAAGTTCTTATATGAGCTTTGTTGCACAAACAGGATGTGGAAATACTTGCAGCTACAGTCAAACAACTGTTTTTGTTTGGCAGAATAATTTAAAGTAGAATAATAAAACAGAATACATTTCTTATTGTTTTGAAAGGCAAGAAATATCAACAAGTTTTTATATGAGCTTTTTTGCACAAACAGTATGTGGGAATACTTGCAGCTACAATCAAACAACCGTTTTAGAATGATTTAAAACAGAATAATAAAAACAAAATACATGTCTTATTGTTTTGAAAGACAACAAATACCAACAAGTTCTTATATGATCTTCGTTACACAAACAGTAGTATGTGGAAATACTTGCAGCTACAATCAAACAGCCGTTTTTGTTTGGTAGAATAATTTAAAGCAGAATAATAAAACAGAATATATTTCTTATTGTTTTGAAAGGCAAGAAATATCAACAAGTTCTTATATGAGATTTGTTGTATAAGCATTAGGGAATATTTGCAGCTACAATCAACCGTTTTTTTTTCAGAATAACTTAAACAGAATAATAAAACAGAATACACTTCTTATTGTTTTGAAAGGCAACAACAAATACCAACAAATGTTTATACGAGCTTCAACAACAAAACACTCTAATATCAGTCTACATCTCTGTTAAAATTTAAGCCTTAAAATTAACAATTTGTGGCAGTCAGCTGAAAGCCAATTTCCAAAATAAGTTACAATATCACTATACATTTTTCATCTAAAAACGTCTTTTAAAAAATATGAATCCAACGTATTAACCTATGTTTAAATCTGTTTTAATTAACATTTTACACGTTCAAGTAACACTGGAACCCCGACCAGCCGTCAACTTCATTTTATAATTTCAATTGGATTTAGAACATTTTAAACGTAAATTTAAGCGAACTTTAACGTTGATTACGATGTCAAATAATGCGAAACAAATTAATTAGTTTTGATAATTGTAAGGTTCGTAGCGGCCGTTATTTGGCAACGGTTGAACCTTATTCGCAGGATAACTAAATAGTCCAGCTATTTGGTAAAGTCGATTTTTTCTTAAGTTACAGCCAAAGTTGCTAATGATAGTGTACTACACGCACATACACACACACACACACACACGCTCTCTCTTTCTTTCTCTCTCTCTCTGTCTGTCAGTCTCTCTCTCTCCTCACACACACACACGCACATTCAAATATATATATATATATATATATATATGTGTGTGTGTGTGTGTGTGTGTGTGTGTGTGTGTGTGTGTGTGTGTGTGTGTGTGTGTGTGTGTGTGTGTGTGTGTGTGTGTGTGTGTGTGTGTGTGTGTGTGTGCAATTAGTTTTGATTTTGTGTAAAAGGGGTTTCCTTGTATTATGTCTTTACAGTTTGTTAAGTATGTTGACTAACTAAATTACTGTATGTAATTATTTACAATAGAATTTCTATAGAAGAAGTGGGTGAATTGTGAAAAAACGATTTCGACCAGTTTCGATGCAATACTGTCACAACAAACGTTCTCTTAGCATCCGTTGTGTAGTCATTACTGGCTCGTGATTTCCTTCGCAGACGGGTACGTCGGAGCGAGTGTGTTTGTTGATAAAATAAAATATTCAGTTCTTACAAAAACACGTCGCCACAGGATTTATGCAGACACATTGGCTTTAAGCGCCGAAGAAAGTGCTTATTTTAGCGGGCATATGCTAAACAGCGCCCCCTTATAAATCAAAAGCAGGATGAAATAAATCCGCAACGGAATTCAGGATAGGACTTTTGGCAGCATACCTACTACGTATGTGTGCCGCGATGATTAAGATACTGTACCGACTTTTTCCACATTCCGTACGGGTCAATAAAGCGTACAAGAAGCATATCTGTTCGGTAACTAACAGAAAAGACTAATTTCTGAAAACTGCTTAAAATGTTTTCATGCAGAAAGATTTTGAAATGTCCAGTGGAATCAATGCAATTTTGTGTGTGGGGACGGTTAATTGGATGATTCAATTTACAGAGAGCCACCCTCGGGGATGACAATTTTTGAAAATAGTACCTTCAAAAACTAGCACTATTAAGTTGTTTCAAGACTTAACACAGATAAAATAATTTTTAAAATTTTTGCAAAACTGACTCCATTTACGTAACTTTTCCTCTTCTCAATAAACCAGAAAAGGGGGGTTCTGCAGGGGGTGCAGACTAGCTGCACCTATTGAGAGGGTTTAGACGTCCCTCGCGGTATCCGAGTCTAACACACACTTATACTTACAACACTACGCTTATGACATTAACACCTTACACTCATAATTACATTTAGGGAGGCGATAATAACCTTAATGTGCTTTTCGCCTTAAAATAAAAAAAAATTCTCAATATACCTATCTATAATTTTTTACATATAGTTGCAGTTACTCCAGTTGCTTTACCCTTACCGTTAACGCTGATCCCCGTGCTCATTAGCCTAAGCAAGTCCAGTTAAGCGTCACAGCAGTTTCTCAACCAAGTTTCGATCAATTTTAGAGTCGAGAAAGATCTTTCTACTGTTGCAGTTAACGCGGAAGAGAGAGTTAACGCGGGATTTAAACAGCATAAAATATCTAATTGATTAACTTCGTTATCACCCTCAGTACAAGCGTTAAAAATGCACAAATGTACATATATGCATACGGACAAAACTTCATGTACATACAAAGTTGAGATCGGGATAATGTGACGGGATTCGAAACCCTCAGAGGCCTTTTGATTTTTCCCTCGAAACAACGATACTTCAAATTTAAACAAGTCAAATAAGATCTTTTATATTTTTTATTTTATTCTCGGGAGGGGCGGTAACCCTTTCGTCCTTCCCTTTAATCCGTCCTTGAATGGAATACGTAAGTGTTCAAAGTAAACACTAAGTCTGAAATTACCAGCGGAAGCATCTGAGGTGATATTTACCTCTAGCTCATACTTCTCTCACTCGTCTACTGCGGAAGAATTAGCAAACAATTATATGCTCATTAGAGTTAGACAACCTTGAGTAGTTGATGTTAGTTGGGCGTCAGAAACACAGAAGCTGACCTTGGTACTGATATCAAAGCAAAACTTTTACATGAACACGTAGGGAAATTGCGGAAACATTGAAAATTAGGGGAAAAAGAAACCCTGAACCGCTGAGAGGCGACCACAGGAAATCTTGGGGTTCGTGACAGCGTGGAACATTTAAATACTGTGGGCTTAGCTCAAGGACATAAAGACAGACAGTGCGACCAACATACCTGCTTCTCACGTGTGAAACACTGGAGGAGAAAAATTGAAGGAAAGACTGTATCGGAAGTGTTACAAAAGCCTCAAGACTGAGTGTCAAGGTGTAACATACGCTTCTATAGTGATGAACCGATCTAAATTTAGAATACAAAACTTGTAATTGCGTTTTAACGCGATTAAGAAAGATAATCGTTTATGTTTTTGGATTTTGACAGATCCTGTGTACTTTCGTAGCAGTTTTCCAGCACTCTGTAGTCTGCTCTAATTAAAAGCTTTCTAACGTCCTTTTACGTTAATTAAAAGGGGAAAAACATATTGTAGCCTTTGCCTCACTGTGTAAAAACAAATGTCATTTCCTGGTAAACAAGTTAAGAGTTAGAAGAATTTTTGCAGGAATTTAATTTAACGTTTAATAATGTGACACACAAAGTATATTTTTCTTACCAACAATGGCAGAATAAAGGCGACATTAGGACCGAGGTGATCCATCTTGCTGCAAGCGCAGGAAGCCCTCGAGCCAGGCACAACAGAGGCGCTCACCGTGCAGGCGATTTGTTCACGTCAGGAACTAACCTAAATTTTCTAAAAGCTTTTTAAAGTTTTGGCGGGAATATTTTAAAACACATCCATCAAGATACGTGTTAATGGTGTTGGCATATGTGTCGGGTAACGCTCAGTGTGAAGTGTTAAAAGCGGCACGCAGCTGTCTCGCTGACGATATTTTTTTTATTTTACAATAATTTTGGAAATATAATTCCACCATCGTGATCATTATTTATTGTTGTGTTTATTTGAATTTCAATAAACAAGTTTACGGTAAATACTTATAAAAATTTAAAACAAAACACGTTTTTTAAAACGGACTAAACAATAGAATAATTTCTCTTAGAATGTTACAGATGAATAAACCTTATAACCCCATACAGATTCATAAAACCATACAGGTTGTCCTAAATATTTGTAATAGTAAATTTTAATAGATATAAAAATAACTGTACAAATTCAGAACGAAAAATGTCGGGCGTAAGAAATAAAAGGATTATAGGAATTAGATGTTGAGGAAACTTACATAATTCATTTCATTCAATTCCTATTATTAGGTCACACTCTCCTATATATATATATTTACATATCTTGTTCAAATTTTCAATCGTTAATAAAATACTTTCTATTCATCCACTCAAGTTCAAATACATTTTTTTTTAACTTTTAGTGGATGACACTTGATGTTAATACAGTTTTTTCAAATATTAATTCATTAATTACATTTAATTAATTAATTTTAGTTTTGTATGGGAGAAAAAATTTCTCTTATGTAAGATATTTAGCTGGATATAAATTTAGGAATAAATAGTTGACCTAAATAGGAATTGATTTAATTTTTTTATATTACTTGTTTCTATAAAGAAATTGTTTGGTCATCATTACTTCTTCTATTATCAATTTCATGCGCCCTACGTTTTTCGTTTTGAATTTTTATAGTTTTTTTATATCTATTAAAAATTACTTTCACAAATTTTTAGGACAGTCTGGGATGTATGGGATTATGAATCTGTATGTGGTTACAAGGACAATTCATCTGTAAAATTCTAGGAGAAAATATTTTTTAAAGTCAATTTTGAAGTAAAAAAAATTGTGTACTTGCCTAGAAATAATGTGTTAATTAGTTTTAATTATACTTAAAGTAAAAATAAAATAAAAATAATTATGTAAAATTTGCGTTTACTTCAGTATTACAACAACTTAATACAATATTCAATATCACAATAAATTAGCATATTAATATGTCCTTTTTTGTGGCAAATTCCAAATATATAAATCACCTACGCGTACGGTGCACAATATTTTGCAGTCGTTGCATTCTTATTATCTCTCTTACTTCATCTCTTCATTGCACGTTGTCTTACCAGAAAATTTTGAGCAATCGAGCTCTTCTATTCTTAATACGTCCAATGATCTGACACGACTTAATGCGACATATTCCTGCCCTTTAGCAATGTGTGCAGATCCGAGGAACGGCACGGCCCACTGTATAACCTTACATTTGCACTGTACAGGCCCAGCACAATACTTGAAGCTGTGTTCGTTCGATTCTTCACAGTTTCGGAGTGCCGGAAGCTGTATGGATTTAGGTTTGATGAAATGAATTCCATCTCTACCTAAATCGATACGATCAGATGGAACGTCGATATCGTACATCTAATCACGTCAGAATCAAGGCCAAATAATTTCAGTGTCAGTGTCAATTGCACCACTTACAAGCCCTTGCTCTGTACTTACGACCCCGTATATTGGATTTTTTTGGTATATATTTTGCATAAATTTCGCTATGACGAAAATTTCCAATTCTTTTTGTAACCTACCAGTGTGACACAATATTGTCCATGTTTTCGTTTTCAGCATTTTGAAAATTGGGCTGTGTACCACTCAATGTGGGCTTTGTTGTGTGCATCAACTTGAGCACGAGTTGGACATATGCGAATTGCTTTATCGAAATAAAATCAAATGTCAGCAGTTTTGACATCAATAGAGCAAAATGCCTTCAACACCGATGCGAAGAGCACTTAAAAGATCGGTAAGAGTGTTGCCACCTTGTCGCACATACTCCGTCAATTCCACAAGACTGAAGAGCCTTTCAGTCTTAAAATTAAAACTAATTAACACATTATTTCTAAGCAAGTACACAATTTCTTTTACTTCAAAATGGCTCACATAAGACTAAAAAGCAGAAAATAATTACATCTAAAAAAACACGTTTAAAAAATATTTTCTTCTAGAATTTTACAGATGAATTGTCCTTATAACCACATACAAATTCATAATCCCATACATACTGTCCTAAAAATTTGTGAAAGTAATTTTTAATAGTTATAAAAATAACTAAAAATTCAAAAGGAAAATTTATTCCTTAAGTGAGTTGTAGGAATAAATCTGGCAGGCTGGTGCAGGCCTGTGCTCCTCGGGTGGGTGGTAATTGAAACAAATCTACAAAAACCATAACGATAGTTCATTTTCATTTTCTATCTGTTGTCGCAATCTAGAATCAATCATGCACGACATTTCGTATGGAACCGTGGAAATTTCATCGATAAGCGGAAATTCTATATCCTTCCACTGATTTAGCAAGAGACCTTCAAATAGTTGCCAGTAAGTGGTGCCAAATTTAATATCTTTCCGTCTTTTTCAACTGATAATTTAAATAATGGGCGCAGAGTTGTTCCACCAAAACATTAGTTAGTAGTTAAAAGCCGCTACACAAACTTTAACTAATCTCTCTCTCTCGCCTCGGTGGCTTAGTTGATACCATACTGGGCTGGCTTTCACCCCGAGGGCCCGGGTTCGATTCCCGGCCAGGGCTTTGCATTTTCATACGCTGTAAATTATCCCATCGTCTGCATTAGCCCAAGTGTGCACAATAGTCGGACGTTAAACAAAATCTCTCTCTCTCTCTCTCTCTCTCTCTCTCTCTCTCTCTCTCTCTCTCTCTCTCTCTCTCTATATCTATATATATATATATATATATATATATATATATATATATATATATTCCTTGCAGTTAAAAAATATTTTCTTCTAGAATTTTACAGATGAATTGTCCTTATAACCACATACAGATTCATAATCCTATACAGACTGTCTTAAAAATTTGTGAAAGTAATTTTTTACTTTTTAAATAACTTATCAAAAGTGGGTTAAATTAATTAACCACTTTTATTAGGATAAATCAGTATCTTTATTACTTTCACAAATTTTTAGTACAGTCTGTATGGGATTATGAATCTGTATGTAGTTATAAGGACAATTCATCTGTAAAATTCTAGAAGAAAATATTTTTAATGCAAGGAATATATATATATATATATATATATATATATATATATATATATATATATATATAGACTCAACAGATGTTGAAGATAGACACACATACAGGAGAAAGATGCTCGGTGGGAAGGTCCCAGAGAATGAAATCCAAAGAGAGCAGGGGTAAAATGGACGGAGGAGCGGAAGAGGATCCATGGGGACAGGATGAGGGAGGTGTGGAGGATTAGAAGGAACAAGACATGAGTCGGAGTGCTTTGCGTGATCCAACAAGGTCTATGCGCAGATAATAATAATAATAATAATAATAATAATAATATTATTATATATATATAAATATATATATATATATATATATATATATATATATATATATATATATATATATATATATAGAGAGAGAGAGAGAGATTTTGTTTGTGCACACTTGGGCTAATGCAGACGATGGGATGATTTATAGCGTATGAAAATGCCAAGCCCTGGCCGGGAATCGAACCCGGGTCCTCGGGGTGAAAGCCCAGTACGGTATCTGCTTACTATCAGTACGGAGCTTATATATCATAGTGAAATTCTATGACGATATATATATATAGCCTATACACTCAATATTATTGCATTACAATCCAATCCTGAGCTGTGTTTAAGATTTCAAGTCTCTAACTAATCGTGAAGTTAGTTTAAAATCGATTACAAAATTTGTACCTGACGGAAGGACAAGAAAACAACCACAAATTGTTTCTTAACTTCTTTATCTGATAAACTTTCAAGCTCTGACTTCAGCGTCGTAATCAGCTCCAAGTACTGATTAAAGTAGAAATTAAAAATTTAATATCTAATTGAAAAGAACGAAAATAATCATTTAAGCGTTAAGAGTTCGTTTTTAAAAAAATTAATTGTGAAAAAAGGAGAAAATGTTCGCCTAATAATTTTTTGATGCTGGTAAAATTCGTTTTCGTCAACTGTGAAAATTATCTTTGATTTAATAATACGGTGTTGTATCAGTTTAGAAAGGAACTTGTAACTAACTTTCCTTACCTGTATTGCTCAATGTGGTGACATTGCGGAGTTTATAAATCAATAATGGTGAGATTTTAAAATTTGTCCTAATTTAATGACGGTTGGTATTATAATGTTGTTCACTAATACGATAGAAAGTGTTTTTAATTTTGTGTTTTGGGAGTTGCAAATTTTTATGTGATCTTCTATTTTGTAATAACTTTCAGAATATTTTCAAATTAATTTTACCTGTTTCATTCATTCTTATTAAAACAAAAATAACAAGAAAAACCATTTTTTTGAAAATTACCCTTAACGAATTAAGGACAAGATAAATGTTTAACTAAAATACGTGGAATTAAAAATCCAGCATAAAATATTAGTGTACGCAAATTCAATCATTCTATAAGACAGTTTTGTTATTTAAATCCGTTAAAATTTTTGGATATAAATTAAAACGCGTTTGTTTGATTTTAAAACAGTTAGACGGGTATTTAATGTCGTTAACGAGAGGGTTGGCCCACGGAACGGGCAGAGGTGTTCCCTAGTTTATATTTATTCTCGGAACTCTTGTAACATCCCAGTGTCGCGCTTCTTGGCAAGAAATGTTTCATAAATCGCTCTGCTTATTGCAAGCTATGCAAATATAAGTCCGAGTGCCAGTAACATGTGTAAAGTATTAGGATCTGTGCTTGATTTATGTCGGCTAATGTTGGCACTTTGCAGTATAGCCTAGTGTACCACTGGGGATTTAAGAAATATAACCTTACTGCTTTTCACTTCTCGCCGTGTTTGTGCTATGGTGATTGTGCCAAATGTGATTGATATCTGGTTGCAAGTGTTGAGGGTATATATTATCAATGGATCAGTTGATTATCGTGTCGTCTGTACTGCCGTGACGAGGACTGTACTGCTTGTTGTGTACGAATTGTTTCGTTTGAAACGTATTTGATGCCCAAACATAACAATTATTTTTGAATCGTATTCTAATTAACCAAACTGCAAAAGTTCGAGCGGGGTAAATAAACCTTCCAAAGTTGGTGGTAAATTAATTTTGTCTAAACCCATAAATAAAAAAATATATACAATATCGAAAAATCCTAAAATCGTTTTTTATTTTATATAAACTAGGTTTATAAATTTTATTAGATTTTCTAAATTATCGTGTCAAAGTCAAGCAGGATACGAAAACTTCAACTTTTAAAGAAGTCTGGCGGTTTATATATGAAATATATATATATATATATATATATATATATATATATATATATATATATATATATATATAAACTCTTCACTAAACATAAATATTTTTTTGACGTCATCATATATAGGCATATTTTTTGGTCGATTATATATATATATATATATATATATATATATATATATATATATATATATATATATATATATATATATATGTTGTAGGACACATTTCGTTTATGAGTAATAGGTGCGCTACCGACGGTTAGAGACGGACACTTTGGGTTTGCCTACTGATCCTAAAAGTTTTTGTCTTAAAGGTTTGTCTATGAGTGCATATAGTTGGAGGTTAGGAGCTCGGTGATCTCCCGGTCAGCCTTCTGCGTCTCTGCGTTGTATCTGAGAAATATTAAAAGTTCAGGCGTTTACCAAGTCGGTTGCAGGCTGGCGAGGTACTCTCTGTCCCGGAATGGTGAGAGTAAGAAGTCGTTTTTTAAAATTTGGCAGGATTCTTCCTATTTCCTTCCGAGCAAGTGTTGGTGTTTTAAAGTTGTTCTAAGTGTTGGTACGCTGTCGCATAGTGGATGGTCCACCTCGATGTTTTGTAAAAAAAAGATTTTTTTTTACCTCTATTTGCACTCGAAATTATAACGGGAACCATAACTTCTCAAAATACTTTGTTAAAACCAGAGAAAGAACACACCAATCAAGACGAAGCTACTGTGTGCGGGAGATGAGATGAAATACCTAGGGAGAAATGTGATAATATAGCGTACATTAGTCCTGAAATGCTCGAGCACTGTGAACCTATCAGAAGCAAATATTTGTTTACGGGAGAATTGTGAACTTAGTTTGCAGGCGTAGGTTGTTTTAAAGCCGGGAGAGAAGTTTGTGAATTAAGTTGAATGTTTTTCAGTGTAAGTAAGAGCTGCTATTTGTATAATTCAGTTGTTTAAGCGATGACTTATAAAATGTGCTCTTCAAGTTTCTTAGTTCAATTAAACGTCTGACAGCCTGATGTACTTTGTTCATATCCCAAGACCATCTTTTTAAATACTTAAATTATTAAAGTTTTAAAGCTTTTTCTTGCTGAAAATTTTAAAAAGATAAAAAGATTTTTCGAAACCAGTTCTTTCATTTTCGTATCAATAAATTAACTCAAATATACCGCCCTAATACAAGCGAAATGTATTTTGTAATATTCACAAATAATGTATTACAGAATGTTAAGTAAACATTTACATGTCAGCTCTAAGTTAACCGAGCATTGTTATTGCACGGAATTCCTAGCTGAGACCTGTGCAATCTCGGCATCGAGTATTAGAGGTAAGGACATTCTAATACTTACAGACAGCCAGGCGGCATTACAGGCTCTCAGCTCTGTAGAAATCACATCCAAGTTGGTATGGGATTCTAACCGCTCCCTCTGTGTTCTGTCAAATGCTAATATGGTGCAATTAGGATGGGTACTTGGGCATTGAGGGATTGAGGAAAATGGGAGAGAACAGACATGATGGTCAAGAGAGGAGCTGCTGATCGACTAGTGGGACCAGAGCCCGCGTGCGGCATTATTCGCACAACTGCGAGAGGAGCAGTAAGGAAGTGGGCTAGGGATGAACACATCAAACGATGGAGACAATTCCCTGGCCAAAGATTGAGGAAGCGCCTTCTCTGGAGACCGTACCTTGTACTGACGAGGACACTTGTTCAGTTTAACAGGAGGTCACTGAGGTACGATCACCGGACACGGCCACATCCGGAATCATCTACATAAGGTGGGATTGTTACAAATCTCTCCTGAGCGTCGTTTCAGAGGGCGGGGTGTTGAAACTGTGACACATATACTTCTTCATTGCGAGGACCTAGAGGTCAAAAGAAGGAGACTTTGGATCTCAGCAACTAAATGAGGAACTCAACCAGGACACTTTGTACAAGATTTTGTAGCTTGTTAAGGGCACTGGAGTCGATTTAAGTTGAAGTGATAGGGGTACACAAAAAGCTGTTAAGCTGACGTGACGTGGGCCACAGAGCCGCTGGTAATGTCCCAAAAAAAGTTAACCGAAACCCGAACAATATCCAAAATCTGACTAATCGATTTGCCTGTTTTTTCCGTCGATAGCTCTTAAATTAATATTTTTTGGGAGAAATTGACAAGTAAATTCTACTTGTGTATTATATAACTAAATTTATGCTGTAATCATTAACTCTGATATTGATGAAACCATTATTTCTGTTAGTTTTAAATTTACAAAATTTCACTATTTGGAAAAATATATCTTGTACCAAAAGAACAGGAACTGAAAGCGACTACACATGACCAAACATTTTGTGAATAAAGGAAAACGTAAATTAAAATTTTCATATATTTTCGTTCTGTCGCATGTCTTTCACTACATCACGAGTTGTAATAAAATGAGATGTAAAGAAAAGAGCTTCGCCAAAAAAACACTCTTTACACTGCAGTAAACTAGATGGCAGCACTGTACGGCCGCCTAATCTTTATTAATATAAAAGCCCAACGAGTTTCATTACTGTAATACGTTTGGACATTGCAGTCCTTGTAACGCAAGAGCGTTTAGACGAACTGAAGTTAAGTTTGAAACATTGTGTGAGGGCACTGCTTGTCAGTAACACAATACTTAGTAATTAAAGTGAACATGAATTTGATCGGTATTTATTTATACAGTTTATAGAACATGAGAGAAATGGGTTTAACGTAATTGGAACTACGGCATCCGTCTTTAGTAAATCAATTTTTTTGACAATTAAAAATCAGTTATTTAAAGCAAAATTACAAGGATTTCCTGAAAACATACGTTTTTTTAATATCGTCAATAAACAATGCTTCAGACAATGTTTTTTTGACTTCGGCAAAGTACGGAAAAACAGTTCGCTTTGCCAGTAAACAGTGCAGTACATACTTTCTGGTAATTAATCTTTTGATTTAGATTCGTGTGATTGCAGTGAATCAGTGAACATTAAATTACATTGGATTATTTACTAAAAGAAGGGAGCATAAAACCGATCTACTCTGCAAATAAAGTTCAGCAGGTAGATGCCCTTAATAAGTTCCAACAATCCACTGGCTAGCTCATCCTGCTGGAGGTCTTTAGAAACCAAAAATTCCAAGCCTCCTACTAGCTAAAGTTTCACAATCATGAATTATGTATCCTGCAGTTTCCTCCCCTTTACTGCATAACCTACACACGGTTTCTCCATTGTACATGCCTGTCCAATTTGTGTACACCCTTAGACCAGAGGGCCCAGAAAAGAACTCCACAAGTTCCCTCAGTTGTGCTCTGCCCAAGACGTCTGCCGCTTTTTTACGAGGAACCTTACGCAAGAGGCCCTTACTGTGGGAATGCCCATAAAGGTGGTCCCATCTTGCCTGGTGTTGTTTTTGGCTTTGGCAAAGAAAAGAATGCCAGAAAACGGCTGCATTTATCAGTAAAGAATGGTTTAAGTTTTCTTAACAACAATGTTTTTGACTTCGGCAAAGAACTTACGTAAATTTCGTTAATAAAACATTGTTTTTGATTTCGACAATCAACAATGTTTTTAACTCTGTCATTAAACAGTGTTTTAACATTGTACACAATCAAGTTTAAACAGTGCTTGAGATTACTTTCGTAAACAATGTCACAATATCACTTTAACTTGAATATATCGGCAACAGTATTGACGTTTTATCCTGTTAAGTATAAATATGTTTATTTTGGGTCTTAACTTCTAAGCTGGCGGACAAAGTACACCAATAAAAATAAAGAATAAACCCCGTAAAAGTTTTTCTTTTCACTTTTTATAGGCAAACCGACTTTATACGCTGGTCTGAGCCGTAAATTTTTACAACTTTTGAATTAATATTTTACAACAGATTCATTTTACGGCGAATCTTAAATGCATATAAAATAGCACAGTGTCGTAATGTAAACACTCCGTTTGATTGCAGTCTAGCTTTCACTAATACGTCATTAGGTTTATTGTTTACCTTCTTATCATACGTACACTGCTGTTGGAAATTTTTAGAGATTGTGTACAAAACTGTTTTTTTATTAATTTTTATTTTTGTTTGATTGTTTTTTTCATTGTAAGTTTAATTTATACGTTATCCAATTTCTTTTCCTTCCCCCTTTCTCTCTTTCTTGCCCTTCCTTTCTACCTTCTCATTTTCTCTATCTTCTTCTCCAGACGTTAATTGGAAGAGGCGATCAGTGAAATAAATGGTTGTAATTCCAACTCAAATAAATCACTTCTCAAATTCGTTTGACCATTTCAAAATGCGGCAATTTATCACATCAATTAATTATCTTACATAACTTTCAAATTAAACTATTTCATATCGTAAAATAAAATCTTCATAAATTAAGATTAAGAACTTTAAAATTTCATCGAAAATTTCAGCGGTGAAATAAGATTTCAGAAAAAAAAAGAATGGGATAAAATATTTTTTTTAAAGCTTATTCTCATGTTAATATTATGAAAATTTGTTGTATTTAATCAGCTGTCAGGGAACAATATTTGCAGGATTATTATTAATTTCAAGATTCAGGATTCCATTGAAATTAAAAGAAAAATGAATTTGATGGCGGCCAGGGTTTATTTTTGTACTTTCAATGTAATGCACGAGTTTAAAATGCTAGCAAATCAAGATTTTAATGCTGATTATAATGATGAAATCAAAATTAAAAAAGGGTAAGAATACAAATACTTTTTGAAATTCTCTTCCACAACGTCTGCGGACTTCCATAGGTGAGTGCCGCGATTGATATATTAGGGCGGTCACCACGATAAGACCCGGACCATGTCACATGTAAGGTCAGTTTTGTTGATGTTTACAACTATATTTATAAAACTATATTTTTAGCAGGAGTGGAGACAAATATAACCAACATTATTTGTTATGGCTGTAACACGACTCAGGACTGATACGTCACTGGGTTACCACTGTATGGGTTTTTTTAGACGAACATATCAGTCGTCAGTTCAGTTTCAGTTTTCTTGCGTGTAAAAATTAAACAATGAAAGGAGAACTGAAACGGAGACTGAGAACTGACGGGACGGACAGACCTATTTGTTTCATTTCAGTTCTTGCAAGTCCTAAATGTAAACAAGTCCGTTCGCTCACGTCCATTCTTTTGAACATCTTGCCCATTGCGTGGCGCAACTGTCGCTATAACATCTTGCCCATTGCGTGGCGCAACTGTCGCTATAACATCTTGCCCATTGCGTGGCGCAACTGTCGCTATCTTGCCCAAACTGTCGCTCATCTGCCCATTGCGTGGCGCAACTGTCGCTATAACATCTTGCCCAGTGCGTGGCGCAACTGTCGCTATAACATCTTGCCCAGTGCGTGGCGCAACTGTCGCTCGCCCAGTGTGTGGCGCAACTGTCGCTATAACATTGCCCAGTGCGTGGCGCAACTGTCGCTATAACATCTTGCCCAGTGCGTGGCGCAACTGTCGCTATAACATCTTGCCCAGTGCGTGGCGCAACTGTCGCTATAACATCTTGCCCAGTGCGTGGCGCAACTGTCGCTATAACATCTTGCCCATTGCGTGGCGCAACTGTCGCTATAACATCTTGCCCAGTGCGTGGCGCAACTGTCGCTCTAACATCTTGCCCAGTGCGTGGCGCAACTGTCGCTATAACATCTTGCCCAGTGCGTGGCGCAACTGTCGCTATAACATCTTGCCCATTGCGTGGCGCAACTGTCGCTATAACATCTCGCCCAGTGTGTGGCGCAACTGTCGCTATAACATCTTGCCCATTGCGTGGCGCAACTGTCGCTATAACATCTCGCCCAGTGCGTGGCGCAACTGTCGCTATAACATCTCGCCCAGTGCGTGGCGCAACTGTCGCTATAACATCTTGCCCAGTGCGTGGCGCAATTGTCGCTATATCTTGCCCAGTGCGTGGCGCAACTGTCGCTATAACGTCTTGCTCAGTGCGTGACGCAACTGTCGCTATAACATCTTGCCCAGTGCGTGACGCAACTGTCGCTGTAACATCTTGCCCAGTGCGTGGCGCAACTGTCGCTATGTCCAAGGATCACGATTTTATTGTCCAGTTCATTGAAATTTATAAAACTTCACCGTGTTTGTGGAACAAAACTGTATTGTGCTATTACAATACAAACTTTATAGTTGCCTACACTCTCCTATTACGGAAATACCAGCAATACGATAAAAAGGCTGCAACGGCGATGATAAAATCCAAAATTAATTGCGTTAAAGACAGTGAAAGAAGTATAACAGGAACTGAAGACGTGTGTACAAAGAACTGAACTGATCGTGTAAAAACAAACCTTCCGAACTGAAATGAAACGAGAACGGAAACTGAAACTGAACTGATATGACCGTTTAAAAGGTACTTAACCTTAACGGTTCGGTTAAGTTTATTATATATTAGTTAAATTACAACCTGTGTCAGGCATTAGTTCCTAACAGTGGGACGTTGGTAGCCATATCAATATTAACTTTATCTTATTTAAGTTCTTTGCTATAAGTCGAGCGTAGGATATTAATTTTTGATTTTTTTTAAGGCGTAAAAGCACATTAATGCTATTATCGCCTCCCTAAATATAAGTGTAAATGTAAAGTGTTAAAGTCGTAAGTTAGTGTTGTAAGTGTAAATGTGTGTTAGTTTTTCGGATACCGCGGGGGACGTATAAATCCTCTCAATAGGTGCAGCTAGTCTGCACCCCCTGCGGGACATCGCCTTTGAAGGTTTTTTATCTTATTTCTGGTATTTTCTTCATAGGAGAGTGTAGGCAGGTTCCCTAATGTTTGCATTGTGACTGTTTCGTTCCACAAACACGGCGAAGTTTTATAAATTTCAATGAAATGGACAACAGAATCGCGTTCACAACCGTTAGGCCTATTGAAGCTACTACAACTATCTTGTAAAACACAAAATATGATCGATTGTCCCATCGCGTGGTCTGACGCCGCCGTAAAACTTGTTCTCCCTCCGGGCACGACTGTAGTTTGTTTTCAGACAAATGGTTAACAATTTATCCCCAAAACTAACCTCACAACACGCTCTTGGCGGAATCGTATATCTTACCGCTCAACTGTAAACGCATTGACCCATCGTATCTTGGAACCACGGCTTATGAGAGCCATTTTGTTACGGCCTAGACCCGGGTCCGTAAAGTAAACGTTGATTGTAACATTTAGAACAGTGGTTGGCAAACTTTAGAGCTTCAAGGACCACTAAATTTTTATTTGGCGGCTTTAATGTACAGACAAAAATATAAATTACAATAAATGTGACTAACAGACGTTTTGTTAGATGTCATTTTTTAATCTGAATAATAATGAAACTTTTTGTTAGCTTTTGTGCAACTTACAGTAAATAATCATGTTTTTTTTGCGAACTGGTCCGTGGACCACCATTTGGCGACCGCTGATTTAGAACGTGTTTAATGGACTTTAACATATACGACAACGATATGCTTTAGGGGGTGAAAAAAGGACCTTTTTATTTTTGAAAAAAGAAAGTTTTCAGTTATTTTGAAAAAAATACTACTAAAAAAGCGGCAAAACTATGTAATAAAGGTGTAAAGGAAGAATGGGGTGTGGTTTGATAATTTTATTTACAGTGTCCCAACTTCCCGCTTTGAAATAAAGTACAAAAAATAAGTCATTGCTTCAATGGTGACGGGTAGTTTTTTTTTGTTGAAAACTCGTATAAACAGTTAAATTTTCTTCTTGTGAGGTTAGGATCGGAATAAAATTAAGTATGTATAAAAAAACAGAAGTTATTTATACACATGCTAGTTGAATACCAGTGCTTTGCTAGTTTTGCACATTCTCATGAGAACAGTGAGATATAGAAGAAATGTTAAACTATAAAGTTGTAGACAATTTAATAGCTGACTATCGGCCCCTCATCAAGACTTATGTCGAAGCACTGTTAGCCAGTATGAGTAGGGAAACTATACAATACCCGAATGTTTCCTTATTCGGATGCCATATCCGGCTAATATTATAAAAGCTAACGCCGGTCTTGTGAATTCTTTTAAAACTAGCACAACGAGAAATTAATTAGAGTATATGGTTTATGGGTGTTCGTTATCTGTAAGTTGATAAACATTTAGGAAATCCAGAAATACGGATTTTCCTTTTGAATTTTCGCTACTGGTATCGTTATCATGGTAAAACCTTGATCAGGGGACCTCGAAATGAGCACCGATCTTGATTTCTCGATCACTTCTTGTCGTTAAAATTCAAATTTATATAATATCGCGCGCGCGTCTGTGTGCGTGTGTTAGCGCAATTATAGTCCGATTTGATTTAAACTTGGCGAAAAAATCGATTTTGGTAATAGCTAGGATAAGCCAGCGAAACCAGTTCAAAAGTTTCAAAATGGCGGCCATTTAACACTTTTTAAATTTATAAATTTTTACTTTTAATTTTTTTTAAATTTTACAATTATAATAATTTTTAATCACTTTATAAAATCGTATTATGTATTTTCAAAATCTGTTCAGGTCATTGTTTATTTTCGTATTTTAAGTGTCATTAAAAGTTTTAAAATGCGTATATAAAAATTTCAATTCTAAGCATTAAGATGATGCAGAGAGAATTAATAAAGAAAAGAAAATAATTTGGGAATTCGATTTTATCACATGAGCTGCTTGTTAGAAAGTGAGTCACAAAAACATTTAATCTATCGACTGTAATAAGCGTACGTATCTGTATTTCAAAATAAGCAAATCACTCTTTTAAATTTCAAGTACAGAATTAACTTCCTTTAACTAGCGAAACAATTTATAAAACTCTCTGAGAGCCCCCCCCCGCTTCCCACTTTGTCTAACTCCACATGAGTAATGACACCCTATAGATTTTTTTCCTTGGAATATATCAAGCTACGAAACTAAATTGCTTTTCCTTTCTTCGTAAACAAAAAATATTTATTTGATGTTTCCGCTACATTAAGACGAGAAAAACAGAATTACTTAAGTCATTTTTCAAGGTGGGGGGGACGGTCACAATCATAAACGTTATATTCTGCAGTAAGGATTCAACAAAAGGAAAATCCATCAGAATTATCAGAGTGCAGATAACTAGCATCCTAGACAAATGACGTCATTAGACTGCTAGTGTTCAGTTACTGTAGCTTGTGTAACGAAATGATGCAAGAGATGCACTAACATTCAGGTTTGCGTTAAACAACAGGAAATGTGCACAATTTTGTTTTATTGTAATTACAAAAAACAAAAAGCATTATTTAATGTAGTTTTTTTTTGGGTACACTGGATCAATACTTTTAGTTTTTTTTTTGGAAGGGGGAATAACAGTGGTTCTGTGGCCCCCGATACGTCAGCTGAAGAGCTTTATCACTTCACTCTAAACCGACTCCAGGCCCTTAAAGAGCTCCAGAATCTTGTATAAAGTGTCCTGGTTGAACTCCTGATCTGGTGCTGAGATCTAATCTTTTGGCCTCCAGGACCTCGTAATCAAAGAGTATGTGCTGTAGTTTTCACACCCTGCACAGATGACACTCAGGCGAGACTTGTAACAATCCCACCTTATGTAGATGATTCCGGATGTGGTCGTGTCCGGTGATAATGACAACGACCTGCCTCAGTGACCTCCTGTTAAACTGCACAAGTGTCCTTGTCTGTACATGGTCTAGTCCTGAGAGAAGGCGTTTCCTCAATCGTTGGCTAAGGCATTGTCTCCATCGTTTGATGCCTCATCCCTAGCCCATTTCCTTACTCCCACGCAGTTGTGCGACTAATGCCGCACGCAAGTTCTGGTCCCACAAGTCGATCGACAAAGTATTTCTAGCTTTTTCACTTCTTAACACCTCCTTTAACTTAAAAAAAAAAATAATAAAAAAAAAACAACAACAAAAAAAAAAAACAAAACAAAAAATAACAAAAACAAATAAGTGAAATAAACATTACGATAATAGTTATTACTACAAACATACAGCCTCACAGACAAGGAACCAAAAACGTTTTCTTAATTGTAAAAGAAATTTCCGTATTAACATTTAATATAATACAGTAAATGTTTCTACTGTAGAATGATCAGGATGTGAATGGGCACGTTGAAAAATTACTTTCTGCTATGAACGCGTTTATAGCGCCCACAAATACCAAATAACCTCAACAACCCTTTAGTTCTAACCCTTACGTTGAGCCTAAGCCCTCTTCAGTTCCGCCTGGACTGGAGAGAGTCAAGTTTATCGGACATTGAAATACTTGCTGCATAGTTCTGGCGTGAATTCCAACGTGCAACGTAAAGGCTTAATCGAACCGTAGACAGAAAGTTGTGTAGACCAAGTTGGACTCGACAGATGTTTCGCTGACGTCATTGTTTTAATTAAAAAATAAAAACTGCAACAACATCGCACAAACTTTTTCACATTCAATAATTTTCTAGAAAATTTTGCTTCGGGATCTATTTCCGGCACGTAGCTGTCTCGCTAACGCGATAAAACTGAATTCATTTCACACATTTCAATGGAAAATTCAAAGACTTAAAACAGGCCGCCATTTTGAAACGGTTGTTTAAGCTCTTACAAAAAACGATTGTTGTGCTACGTTGAAAATCGCGCACATGTATATTATATGTTTACAAAACAATTTTATCGACCCCCTCAATTAATCAGGATCGTCATACATTTCAAGGTCTCGGGTCTGAGTCTTACGATGATTTTTGTTTTTTTTTTTTTGTGTTTAATGTCCGACTATTGTGCACACTTAGGCTAATGCAGACGATCGGATGATTTATAGCGTATGAAAAAGCCAAGCCCTGGCCGGAAATCGAACCCGGGTCTTCGGGGTGAAAGCCCGGTACGCTATCAACTAGGTCACCGAGGCGGCTCTTACGATGATAAAACACACGTTAGGTTAGTTTTACATTTCACACTGGCGGGTGTTATTTTATTTCAAGAGTGATTGCAGTTGTGGACAATTCGTGAAGTTCAGACTGCGGTGTAAGTAAAGCGATATGAGCGCATTCTGGTGTCGGCGATAACGGTGAGAAATAAAATAAACAGGACAATAAATAATCGCTGAACGCATCTGTCTCGCTGACATGATAAAAGCGAATTTTCAAAAGTTTCTTTTTATCTTACCACTTTTGAAATCCTGATTAATCATCACGATCAGCATTAAAGTCTGCATATATTAGGATTTAAACTTCAAAATTTCATTTTAACTAAGAAAATGAACCCTGTCCGCCGTCAAAAAAAGTTAATTACAACAGATTTTGAAAAATCACTCAGTTTTTAACGCTGATTACGATGGTGAAATCAGATTAAAAAAGTCTCTCTCTCTCTCTCTCTCTCTCTCTCTCTCTCTCTCACACACACACACACACACACACACACACATACCAAAAAATTGTTTTTAGTTATAGCTTGGCTAACCCAAAGAAATCCACCCAAAAGTGTCATGATGGATGCTGATTCAAATTTCTTAGATTTAAAAACTTTTTGTCTTCATTGTTTTAAAAATTCTGATTTCACCATCGTAATCAACGTTGGTACGTAAAGTATTGATCAGTTAAAAAATCTGTTCCTGTTAGGGGGTTTATTCCATTATAATGTAGATAATATAATAAGATAGTAACGAAATCGTTTGGTAATGTTTATATTAAATATTAAATTTAATATAAATTTAACGTCTCCTTAAAAAGTGATCTAGTGATCAGGAACGGTGCTGATTTCAAAGTTTCGGGTCTAGGTCTTACCATGATGGCCATTCCAATAGCTCAGGTTTCCAAAGGAATTCTCTAATAAATAAACGAACCTTAAAGTATAGCAAAGATATTAATACAAAACACTGAAACAAGAAACAAAATAAATATATTTTAGCATAAGCCATATCGCTTTATTTAATTAAAATTGAAAAATGAATTTTTTAATGAGCGTTTCAGTATAGGCGATGTATTTATTGGGATTCGTGCCAAATTTCAAGTCTTTATTTCAATTTTATTGCCTCCATTCGCCTTACACATGACGTCATCGACAGACGGACGCCGTCATAGAAATACAATGTTTGAATTATTCCATTGAAATTAACCTATAAAAGGGGTACGATTTCTTATAAATGCAAAACATAGGTGCACCGGAAGGTAGACATAGGAAGTGAATCAGTTACGGTACAGAACGGAGTGTGATATACGTTTGCTGGGGTCTTCAGGAGCAGTCTGGGCAAGAAATGTGCACTGGTTTATGCTTTAGAGGATCTGTGAGTTATTGTGCTAATTTTAAAACTATTATTTAATTATGGAATATTTATTTACATAAAATATGTAATTTTGTATAAAGATTTTTTTTTTATTTTAAGGCGAAAAACACATTGAGGCTATTATCGCCTCCCTAAATGTAAGTGTGAGAGTAAAGTGTTAGTCATAAGTGTAGTGTTGTAAGTGTAAGTGTGTGTTAGACTCGGGTGCCGTGAGGGATGTATAAATCCTCTCAATCCTAGTCTGCACCCAGCGGGGTTTTGTATAAAAAATACTGTACAGTATTAATACGTTGAATTTTTAAGTAATACAATATGTAATATTACTTGTACCATTTAGTGTTTATTGTTGTGTTGAATGATACATTGTTATACATAAAGCAAACTTACAGTAGCAAGCGTAGCGAGCCTCTATCAAGCGGAATGGGACTTTGAATGCCCTTTGGTCTATAAAATTATTTAATTTTCTTTCACTACACCAAATTACAGTATGTTTATTGTTAATTTAATGAAAGTCTTGCCAAAATATCGTCGCATCAAATCTAAGTAGTGAAACGAAACGACTCATAACGCTGTTATAAAGGAGAGCTTAACTTTATATAGGCTACTGTAATGTAAAGGCGGTAAAGAATGTCATATTGTATTGTGGTAAAATTATTGATACGAAATACTACACTTAAGGCAATACTTAGACTGTAATTTACAGTAAACACACTTATCATTACAGATCTGAAAACTTTGAAAAACTGGAATGTATAAAAATTTTGGTAGTTTTCTATATTTTTGTGATATGGTCTTAGCACTCTTTTTGTTGTACTTATATCGAAGAATGGTCTATTTCAGTAGCCATTAGACCAGATCCAGGACTTACAAAGGAGTGTTAACATCTACGACTAGTTTTGGTAAAACCTTCTGCAGACCAGTTATCCAGTAAAATTTGTGCAATCTTTTCAAAATGAAATTTAAAATCTTTAAAAAAATCAATACTTTTATCTAACACAGTTTTGTAAATCAAATTTTACTGTCGTAATCAGTAATTAACTTTTATAATTTGTCCAGATGCAATGTTATTCATGCAATTTACGAGTAAAGCTGAAGTAATTAGCTACATAATTAAGCTAAATAATTAAGCTAAATAATTAACATTTATACATATCGCTAAATTGTTTTATTGTTTTTAGAAGCGTTTCAGCAAATACTTTGCTATCTTCAGTGAGATTAGACATGGGCTACTAATCACAATTTAAAACTGACCATCTTCGTCAGTATCTTGCTGAAAAAAAATTATTATATGTTTTGATAAATCGAGTAAACGTTATACTTAATAATCTAAGGATATATAATAGATTTTATTTTACAAATTAAATGTAATTTAAAATAAAATCGTTACGATAAATTATTCAAATATAAAGACAGTTAACAATTTTAAAGCTACAAAATAATTTTTTATAAAATTGTTTACTATTTATAAAAGTAGAAATCTTGAAATATATTTATATTTTGTCATATATTTAATATGACATAATTTAATTATATTATTAGCAGTTGTTACTCATGCTATATTTCTCAGAATATTCGACATGGTAAATGCAACAAACTATTTACTCATAGGGAAAGAAATTATAAAAACCAAAATATTTTTGTAAATATAAAAATATTAAGTTTGAAACATATTTTAAAAGTTTACTGTTACAACTATACTGTTAAAGCTATAATGTTCCTACTATGCTGTTACTACTATATACTGTCAATACTTAGTTTGTGTATCGGAGCACGGCGCAAGTCTGGCAATCTGCTTACACGCGTGTAAAGCGTAGTATCCATTGCTTCTGCAGGGGCTACCTTGGCAAGTTTGGACCGTTTCAATATCTCTAGGAAGATGTATGATTAAATACATCGATACAAAGCTTTTGATTAGGGCTATCTACAGGATGTGTCAAAAGTCAGGAGTTCTTTATGCAGCAGTTTACAAAATATAAAATTTAAAAAAAAATTAAATTATAATTACACATGTTTTACTGTATTTTCAAAGTAAACTTCAGTAAAGTTGTATTGAAAGGGTTTTCGGTTCAGAATATGCAAGAGTCAAGCTTCAAACTTTTCACACTTATTTTGTTAATGATTTATTGCTATTTTAATTAAATTTATAATAAAAAGGTTAATCATTCTAGTCGGCGGAGTCAGATGAAGTCAGCTGACGAGTTTAGAGATCCCAACGTTCATCTAACTCATACTGTTCTCACTCGTCTACTCTACACAGCTTGGCTAACTTTAAAGTGTAAAGCGACCCGTGCTGATGAGTGTATGATACGGGCCTAATGACGATACCTGCCGACCTCTCAATGTGTTTATCTTTCACGCGGGCGGAATTGAACTCTCTCCCGTTCAGCTACCAGTGGGAACAACATGATTCAAAATGTAAAGTGCAATTGGGATCAAGAAAAAGGTAAAATTGAAATGCAAGCGCCTTAATAACGTACAGGAAAGCCGTAAATTAAAAGTGGACCAGTTACTAACCTTGAATCCTCTCAAAAAGACTCAGTGAAGAGACTAAGATAATTAAGTAACTGAGCATTCAGGAATACAGAAAGGTGGAACAATAGTTCTACAAAGGTCGTAGTTCACTAGTGATCTTGTAAATTCATCCAAGTGTAAATTATTTAAAATTAAATATTAATTATTATTACTATTTATAGAAACAAGAATATTGAAAATGAAACCTGACCGACAGTGTGGGTTAAATTGCAAGAGTTTTAAGATAAGTATATTCCTTAAAATATGTTTTCTTTTCATATACATAACTTTTTTCATAACTACTGTGATATTTTAGAGAAGTAAATAATATACAAATCCGCATACCTTCATATAAATAAAATAACCAAAATATGCAGTTTGTATTTAAATATGAATTGTTTTTTCAACTTTATTGTTTGGGAGTTTCTTGCTTCTGTATATCTTGTAAAGACAATGAAACAGCTTAAGTATACACAAAATTAACTATTTCAAAGTTTAAAAAAAAAGTCATTTCTAATGTTAGTTTAAGGCAATAAATATTACCTTTATTGTAGCATCCAACACATAGTGGTACAATAGTATAGTGCTAATTTAAGAAGAGCTTTAAGTTGATATTTCAACATTGCTTAAGTAGTACATTTTCTTTGTATTATTTCAGGAAGTTTACGACTTCTATTTGTAAATTTTATGTTTTACACATGCTGAACAGTTAGTAGTACGATTTGCTGTTTTAATCACGAATTTTACTGTGATTGGACAATAATATTGCACATGTTCTCCCTGGTGCTGCTTGTGAACAGGTCTGTCGTGTGACGTCACTCGTGCGGAAACCCTGAAGTGGAAACGCGGCTCCGTGAAACTTTAAGCAACTTGAATTAACGGTCACAACACTTCTAGGTGACACTTACACTAACTTTATCTGGAAAAGTAAAGTGAAATAAATGTTTAAAGGTACAAATCGAACTCCAGTAAAACTATTAATAAGTGTTGAATATTGGGTTTTATTGAAAAGCAAACTAGTGTTTACAACTGACATGTTGTTTTGTTATATTTTCTAAATCTGAAAAAAAGTTGATAAAATTTTTAGAATTTCCATTTGCAAATTAGCTATTAAAGAAGCCGTTGCGGTAAAATAAAGATTTGGAATAATTAATTAACTAAATGAGTTCATTTATAAAAGTCTACATCACATTTAGAGAAGTTTTCTGAATATTATGAATAAATTTCGCAGTGAAAGTACATTTAAATTTCGTGTAAAAGTACATATTCTTATTTATATTTCGTGTAATAGTAAATATTTTATTCTATATTTCGTATAAGAATAAATATTCTATTCTATATTTCATATAAGAGTACATATTCGTATTTATATTTGGTGTAAGAGTAAATATTCTTTCTATATTTCGTGTAAGAGTACACATTCGTATTTATATTTCTTCAGGGAGAAAATATTCTTTTTTATATTTGGTGTAAGAGTAAATATTCTATTCTATATTTCGTATAAGAATAAATACTCTATTCTATATTTCATATAAGAGCACATATTCGTATTTATATTTAGTGTAAGAGTAAATATTCTTTTTTATATTTCGTGTTAGAGTACACATTCGTATTTATATTTCGTGTAAGGGTAAATATTCTTTTTTATATTTCGTGTAAAAGTAAATGTTCTTTTTTATATTTCTTGTAAGAGTAAATATTCTTTTTTATATTTTGTGTAAGAGTAAATATTCTTTTTTATATTTCATGTAAGAGTAAATATTCTGTTTTATATTTCGTGTAAGAGTAAATGTTCTTTTTTATATTTCGTGTAAGAGTAAATATTCTTTTTTATATTTCGTGTAAGAGTAAATATCCTTTTTTATATTTCGTGTAAGAGTAAATGTTCTTTTTTATATTTAGTGTAAGAGTACATATTCGTATTTATATTTCGTGTAAGAGTAAATGTTCTTTTTTATATTTCTTGTAAGAGTAAATGTTTTTTTTTATATTTCGTGTAAGAGTAAATATTCTTTTTTATATTTCGTGTAAGAGTAAAAGTTCTTTTTTATATTTCATGTATGAGTAAATATTCTTTTTTATATTTCTTGTAAGATTAAATATTCTATTCGTATATTTCGTGTAATAGTACATATTCTTATTTATATTTCGTGTAAGAATAAATGTTCTTTTTTATATTATGTGTAAGAGTAAATATTATTTTCTATATTTCTTGTAAGAGTAAATATTCTTTTTTATATTTCGTGTAAAAGTAAATGTTCTTTTTTATATTTCTTGTAAGAGTAAATATTCTATTTTATATTTCGTGTAAGAGTAAATATTCTTTTTTATATTTCGTGTAAGAGTAAATATTCTTTTCTATATTTCGTGTAAAAGTAAATATAATTTTTTATATTTCGTGTAAGAGTAATATTCTTTTTTATATGTCTTGTAAGAATAAATATTCTATTCTATATTTCGTCTAAGAGTACGTATTCATATTTATATTTCGTGTAAGTGTAAATGTTATTTTTATATTTCGTGTAAGAGAAAATATTCTTTTTTATATTTCTTGTAAGAGTAAATATCCTTTTTTATATTTCATGTAAGAGTAAATATTCTTTTTTATATTTCTTATAAGAATAAATATTCTATTCTATATTTCGTGTAAGAGTACGTATTCATATTTATATTTCGTGTAAGAGTAAATATTCTTTTTTATATCTCGTGTAAGAGTACTCATTCGTATTTATATTTCGTGTAAGGGTAAATATTCTTTTTTATATTTGGTAAATGTTATTTTTTATATTTCGTGTATGAGTAAATATTCTATTCTATATTTCGTATAAGAGTAATTATTCTCTGTTAATTTCGTGTAAGAGTACAAATATTTATGTATGTTTCGTGTAAAATTATGTATTCGTATTTATGTTTCGTGTGAGAGTACATATTCGTATTTATAGTTCGTGTAAGAGTAAATATTGTATTCTATATTTCGTGTAAGAGTACAAATTAGTATATGTGTTTTTCGTGTAAGAGTACATCGGTAAAAGTATATATTCGTACTTTTAAAATTCACTTTTTGCGGATTTGAAGGTTGAGTACGACGGCGAAATAAATTTAAATAACAATAAATAATGTAAGATTTTCTTCATATTTTGAATAATTATCATTTTTCAACTTTACCAATTGTTTCATTATGATTCTTTAAAAGGTATATACATAAATTCAAGCAGTAATAGAAGCAATAAAAGCATATTATTACTTAAAAATTGTAAAAAAGTAAGTGAGAAGAACAGTTATATAAGGGCAATATATGTATAATAAATACTTCCTCAGAATATGAAATTATCGTCATTCAATAAGAGCACTTTGATTGCGGGCTGCTGATTGTGGTTGTTGAGTATGGAATATGTGAAGCATGTTGTAGGATAACTGTATTTGAATATTGTTTAATTATGTAAGTAGTTTTAAGGTAAAATTCCGCGTACAGGGATTTGTTTCCCTCTGCGGTTACATGCCAATCATTGTAAATATACTGGTTTGGTAAATAAATAAATTAAAATAAATAAAATGATTAAACACATTTTACAGGTTTTCTAACTCTATCAACCTGATACTTTTATCGATTTTTGCGTCACGTTTTATATCACACTGGACTAAATTCAATCATATATACACTTTCGCTCTAGCTCGCGAACACATATTCGCACGCACACACACACACACACACACACACACACACACACACATAAATTTTGGTTTGATTTTATTCAAACTTGGAATAAAAAATCGATTCCAGTATTAGCTTGGACACTTTCGTTACCCAGAAAAATCAAATTATCAGCCATTTTAACATTTTAAATATCTGATTTTGTCACTGTAATAAGCAATGTTGTAAAAACTACATAAGTTTGCATTTTGCATTTTCAAAATTTATTGAAATTAAGAAAGTGGATTTGACGGCGGACAGTGATTATTCTTATATTTTCAGTGTAGTTCTTGAAGGTTTAAAATGCTAAAATATGCATATTTCAATACTGATTATCATTAAAAACAGAATTTTTATGAAAATAGCGCGATAAAAAAATATTTTACGGAATTGTTTTGATCACGTGAGCGAAACAAATGCGTGCATTGATTTTTCGTTTCACCCAAACCGATACTGGTTTTGTTTTGTGCAAGCTTACAGATCCTCTCACGACGTGAAACACAGTTTTCAGTTCAAGAAACACAATTTCCCAACCTTAATTAAATCCGCCAACCTTATCCCGTTGTACTTCCTTAGCCGGATTTTCCAGCGAAAAAACACTTCCCTTATTCCCCTGTCCAGACTAGGTCTGTTCATCCCCTCCGCGTTATTTTATTTTGTTGTTATTAAACAGGTCCGTGATACATTAAACTTAAAGAAACGGTCAAAACACATGTTTACAGCGCGTACTGAGGCGTCTAGTCAACTGCCTGTCAACAAGAAGCGATCAGCTGACTGCATCATTTGAAGCGAACTGTTAGGAATTAAAAATTGTAATTTTAATTTTTAGTTTTAAATATTGTAACGAGGTCACAACCAAAGAATGAACACTATTGACAAAGGCACACTGCTGACAAACTGCCTGCTGCAATAAACAACAAGATATATAAACAACAGCAGTCTATATAAAAGCAAGGGGGTCCAAGTAGGTTGGGAGTCGGTCGATTCCGGGGGGAGATCGAAGGGCCATAGGACAACTGTACTTAAGGAAGTGCTCCAAAACATTCCAGTCAGGCAGTACTGGGGAAGAATGAATCGGCAATCTATGTAAGTAGACTGTTTTTGCCTACACTTCTTCCCCTTTTCTCTTTTTGGTTGCAAAAATCGGGACACGGTTAAAAAAAGATCCAAGAGGATCTTGAGGCATATTTCAGGGGAAACATTTTGATAGAGTAATACAATAGTGTTCATTCTTGGGGTTGTTATCAACTATACTTGTAGCCGTGACAACATAAGAATACTGTAATGTAATTAAGTATATTAAAGGGATTTGTTGAACCGCCGATAGTTTATTCTTCAGAAGACCCGGGTTAGGGGAGATCCCGAATTTCTAACTGTACGATTTACAAGACGTAAAAAGACCTTTCACAGTTGTTGATGAATTTGTCAAAACACGATTTTTTTAGGTTAATAAATGCAAAAATATGTAAAATACTGGAAAATCCTGAAAACTATTTTTGTATATTTCCGATATTTTTCTGTTCTAACAGATCGAAAGCTTTTTAAGAGATTTGGTAGCTCTTAGTCAACTGTTGCAAAACGTATTAGAAAAATGTTTTTGTCTTAAAGTTATTTTCCCCTTAAATATTTTTTGCAGTTAAAACATATATTTTTAACATATTAAAGTAAAATAGGGTTTTTGATTGCTTATATTTCCACTTTTTAAAAATAGTAAATCTGAACAGTTAGGAATATGGAGACGAAATAATTTCTTTAAAATAAACTAATATATTTAAAGCATTAAAAAAATTACTACATAATTTCTGTATTTTTTATGTACTATATTAATATTACATTTATACAATGCTTCTGTATAAGTTATATTTATACTTGTAATAATGTAGCACAATATTCCAGTTATTTTATATAAAGTACTTTGTATTAGTATCCGTTTAAAGTGTTATAATAATATTCCTGACCCTAAATATAACCGAATGCTATTTAAATATAATGATAGCGCTTGTATTTTCCAGGTATCCAGTTCACAGATTTGGAAGCAGTCCAAGTAAAGCGATTTGCATTAAATAAAACGATCCCAATATACATCGAAGCTATTAAATAAAAGTGATTTATAAACGCTAATCGGTGTGTTTTCACAATCGATTGCTCTTCCGTACATTTTTAAATATCCTGTTATTGAAGTAGTTTATATTTTATTGTAAGGAATTAAATTAAAACGTTTGCAGATAAACAGGTTAAAAGGATGTTTTGATGGTGGAAGCGAATTTCCAAATTTTACAGATACAAATTTAAATTCTGATTGCTATAAATTTCATTTCTGTAAATTTTTTATTCTACAAACCAATGCTAATTTATATTTATTTTAACGCTGGTTACAACGGTGAAATGCGATTACAGAAATATATAACTGTTATATGTAATGCTCTTAGGATTGTATAGCGTGACTAAGGTATTTACTGTCAAGTACAACTTGGGAAAATTATAGGGCTTATTAATATACATTGTGGTCTGAGGGTGAATATGAACAGGATAGGTATGTACCATGATAAAACCGTGTGCAGGTTGTGCAGGAAAGAGGAGGAGACTACAGGACACATAACACTTGATTGTGAAGATCTTGCTGGTAGGAGGCTAAGTTTTTTTGGTTCCCGGATCCTAGGGATCTTCAGCAGAATGAGCTAGTCAGTGGAGTGTTGGAACTTACTAAGGGCATCAGTCTGCTAGGCTAGTACTCAAGCAGTTGCACAATAGGTCTGTTGATCGCAGTGCCTGGGGATGTACTATCCCTTCCTATAGTTTGAATCTAAGGTGTCTAATGTGCAACTAAGCAGCCACTCACTAGCTCATTAAGCTGGAAGTCATTCACACACTTCTGATATGAGCTTCACGTGACCCCATTTTTGCACCGTCTGGAGGCGCTTACTATAGGATTTTTTATTACAGATCCCTGATTGACTTTGATGCATTGTTACAAGCAAACAAAAATAACGTAACAAATGTAATTGCACGGTTACTTTAATTGTTTTGTTTCGAACAATTAGAGCAAACACACACACACACACACACACACACACACACACACACACACACACACACACACACACACACACACACACACACATAGAACACCCCTCCCCACACACACACACACGCACACACACACAGAACTACACACACACACACACACACACACACACACACACACACACACACACACACACACACACACACACACACACATGTATTTTTGATATGCGTGTATATACCTGTTTGAGTGTAAATAAACTAAAAGACTTATCCCTAATAACTATTTTCAGTAGTTTAATTGAATATAAGAAATATTGCACAATGTTTATGCAAATTTATTGTAACGTCACTATTACTTGGATCCTATATCTCGTAAGTGTCTACTTTATCCGTAACAGAATGTGCGCCCGGCCCCATTCACAAGTAACTGTTACTGCCATGGCACGTAATGTCGTCTGGAGTGAACCAAAACTCACGGCTGAATTTTAAACGAGATGCGTTATCGGTTATTTGGAATATTCCAATATCCAAGTATAGCTTATCGTCCAATAACAGTTCCCGTGTTAAGTGTGATTTAAAGATATGCCTAGAACATGCTGAAGCCTCTACGATTAGGTTCATTGAGCATATTTTTAACACCGAAAAAAGCAGTTCTGTTAGTCCGACATGCATATCTCCTTCTCGGAAGTATTATAACCGATTATAATGGTATATAATAAACATTTAAGTATGTATTATGTAAACACACACACACACACACACACACACACACACACACACACACACACACACACACACACACACACACACACACACACACACACACACACACACACACACACACACACACACACACACACACATATATATATATATATTTCTTATAAATATATAAATATTCTTAAAAATATATACGAATTGCGATATCATACTGGTCTATTTATTGTGATCAACTCTCTAATGTGTTTCATTTATCCACTGATGAATATTGTAGTGAAAAACGTAAATTTTTACCGGTTCTAGATCAATGGCGTAATATTGTCGCAGCGTTTCGGATCTATGTTTCATCATCAACATAAAACGTTTTATATATATCGATATGAAGTATGTAAAGATGATTCCTTGTGATGATGGTACATAGTTCCGAATTTTAACGTTGATAAAATATTACAGCATTAGTTCATAAAACTATAAGATTTACTAATTTCTATTAACGTTTGTGTCAATGCGATCCGAAAATTGTCTTTTTTTTTAAAATACGACATCAAATTCAGTGTCAATATTTTATCGTAACAGTGATTTTGCCTGGTATGTTGATTTGGTCGTTCAGAACCATTCGTCATTTATTCGAGCGAGTGCAGTTGACAACATTCAATGACGTTCGACTGTCTTTAAAATATTCACTTTTCCTCATCGGAAAAATCAGAATCTGTGAACGCTAAGCACAATTTTCGTGAAAACTCGAAATCGTAAAATGATGTTTTCAAGACATAAACAAAACAGTTTTATTTGAACAATATTTGAACAATCATCACAACTTTTGCAAATTAATATTCTCAAAGTTCAAAGATCTTCCCAGATGATTGTGTCTTCCTCCTTACACCTCTAAACAATTAAATATAATAAGACCCAAATACACAATGAATGTAAAATATATAACAATATTACACGTGTCTGTCAGCTGATTGAAGTTTTGGTGAGGGGAGCTGGTTAGACTGGGAATACAAAACTGAGGCACGGGCTCCGCCTCTACATACATGTATTTGACCTCTGTAGAGCGTATCGCGTCTGTGTTAGTTTTGAAAACGAAAGACGAAACTGATATTTAATATCTAATTACACTGATGACTCAAAATCTCTGTGTTTGTGAAGCAACTTTAGGTGAATACTACTCACGAACTATAGTCTTATGCAAGTGTCTCTTCTAAAAGAGCCTGTAAACGTACAAATTTGTTTGTCAATCGAGATTTCCATCAAACATCACGAGCGGAAATTCAAATTCTTTGTAATACCATAATGAAGGTACGTACAGATCATCAGTACTGGAAATAGAAAGCATTGATTTTGTTTTACTTTATGATTTTGGCGCCTGAAATTTGTACTTAAAATATTAATTCTTTTTCACTTCTTCCTTCGTAATGTTCCAACGACACGTCTTCAACAAATTTTTCTGTTGCCACGCTTCTCTCATCTTTGTCTATATAATCTTTCAATTTTATTCTCCATAACATCGGCATGTCACGATAAATAGAGGTGAAGAGCAAAGAAAACTGTTTTTCCGTAAGCACATTATCCTGCACTCTAATATCAGTGCGCGACGCGTCCTCCATGATGCCAAGGCGACAACTGAGATATCGTATGACAAACACTCCCGCGTATATTCAAATATGTTTGTCAAACAACCCGTCAATCTAAAGTTTTGGCAAACACGTACATTGTTTGACAAACGCAGCAAACAAAGCTGCATACGACCAAATTAATTGTAAAACGTAATATTTGACAAACATTTTGATTTCTTACAGGGCCGTTAACAGTTTCTTAACTGAAATGCGAATAACTTATCACTGTTCTCCCCACACACGGCATTCCTCCGTTCCTTTCTAAAATTCCGTGACTTTCTTATGTCCATCCTTCACCACCCACAGTAAGACGTCCATTGGGAGACAACAATAAACACACTGGATGAAATGTCCTCAAATATGCGCTTCTATGAAACGGTACGTGGATCCCTGACCTGTGAAACAGCCGTAAGGGTAAGGTTAGGTTATTTGAAATGAAGCAGTGTGAAATGGTGGCAAAACTGAAGAGAACATTTTATTTTTGCCTAGTCGCCTAATATGCAAATAAGTTCAGTTCTGTGTTTTGGCTTCATAAATAGTTCACACGAAGTTACGAGTGATTGAGTTATATTTTAAACACCTGGCGCAATGTTTCTCGTCTTCAATTTATTAAAACGTATCAGTTAGGTCGGTTGATCCACCATATGTGGCCTCTGGTACAAAATACTGAGGCAGGGAAACATACACACCTGTGTGCAAACAAGTTTATTTGTCTAATAAATCAAATAATTCAATTCTTGGCGAATACGATACTTTCTATAAACAAATACGCCTAAATAAATAAATATTGAGTGTTCAGAAAAACTTTTAATGGACGCTAAAAACAACTAGACCTATAAATTGTTAGCACACTTGAAATTTACTTTTTACTTAGAAAATTTACATATTTGTAAGAGCACTTCTGATTACAAGGTACAATAATCGCTGCACGCAGCTGTCTCGCTTATATGATGGAAGCGAATTTCGTAAATAGCATCATTATATAAACTCAAATTTCATAAACAGCATCATTATATAAACCAAATTTCGTATATAGTATCATTACATAAACACAAATTTCGTAAATATCATCATTACATAAACACAAATTTCGTAAATATCATCATTACATAAACACAAATTTCGTAAATATTATCATTACATAAACACAAATTTCGTAAATATTATCATTACATAAACACAAATTTCGTAAATATTATCATTACATAAACACAAATTTCGTAAATATCATCATTACATAAACACAAATTTCGTAAATATTATCATTACATAAACACAAATTTCGTAAATATCATCATTACATAAACACAAATTTCGTAAATATTATCATTACATAAACACAAATTTCGTAAATATCATCATTACATAAACACAAATTTCGTAAATATTATCATTACATAAACACAAATTTCGTAAATATCATCATTACATAAACACAAATTTCGTAAATATTATCATTACATAAACACAAATTTCGTAAATATCATCATTACATAAACACAAATTTCGTAAATATTATCATTACATAAACACAAATTTCGTAAATATCATCATTACATAAACACAAATTTCGTAAATATTATCATTACATAAACACAAATTTCGTAAATATCATCATTACATAAACACAAATTTCGTAAATATTATCATTACATAAACACAAATTTCGTAAATATCATCATTACATAAACACAAATTTCGTAAATATTATCATTACATAAACACAAATTTCGTAAATATTATCATTACATAAACACAAATTTCGTAAATATCATCATTACATAAACACAAATTTCGTAAATATTATCATTACATAAACACAAATTTCGTAAATATCATCATTACATAAACACAAATTTCGTAAATATCATCATTACATAAACACAAATTTCGTAAATATCATCATTACATAAACACAAATTTCGTAAATATTATCATTACATAAACACAAATTTCGTAAATATTATCATTACATAAACACAAATTTCGTAAATATCATCATTACATAAACACAAATTTCGTAAATATCATCATTACATAAACACAAATTTCGTAAATATCATCATTACATAAACACAAATTTCGTAAATATTATCATTACATAAACACAAATTTCGTAAATATTATCATTACATAAACACAAATTTCGTAAATATTATCATTACATAAACAAAATTTTTGTAAATAACACCTTTATAAAACACAAATTTCGTAAATAACATCATTACAAAACACAACCTTTGTAAATAACATCATTACATAAATATAAAGGTCGTAAATAGCATCATTGCATAAACACACATTTCGTAAATAACATCATTACATAAACACACAAAACGTTGTAAAAAACTGATGTTTTTTACATGCATTACATAAACATGCAAACGTCGTAAATAGCATCATTAAATAAACACACACTCGTCGTAAATAGCATTGTTACATAAACACACAAACGTCGTAAAAGCATCATTACATAAACACACAAACGTCGTAAAAAAGCATCATTACATAAACACACAAACGTCGTAAAAAGCATCATTACATAATCATGCAAAAGTCGTAAATAGCATCATTACATAAACACACACGTCGTAAAAAGCATCATTACATAAACACACAAATGTCGTAAAAAGCATCATTACATAATAATGTAAACGTCGTAAATGGCATCATTACATAAACACACACGTCGTAAAAAGCATCATTACATAAACATGCAAACGTCGTAAATAGCATAATTACATAAACACACGTCGTAAAAAGCATCATTACATAAACACACAAACGTCCTAAATAGAATCATTACGTAAATACTAATTTCGCAAATTACATCATTACATAAACACAAATTTCTCGATGTATGTTCGTTATATAAAGTTTAGTTGTGTTTCTTGTCACCGTTTCATGATCACATTATGGAGTACATTTGCAGCTGTAATAGACAAGAAAGGCAAAAGCGGCATGTCTGAGTTCTTCAATGTCTTCTTCTTTCGCTTTGATTGCAGGTGAAATAGTAATTTTCATTTACTCAGGTTTGTCGTTGCTAAGTTTACTGCTTCTGTTCAGGAAAGAACCCAAGTATTTTCGCTGACTGCTGCTTCGAAGGGTAAACATAGCAGCCCACTTGTTTTATTTATCTTTCCCTTTCAAAAACATCCGCACCCCCAAGTGCAGGCACGTGTTGCTATTGAGTGCTACATCTCACACGTGTTTGTCTACAAACATATGAACTTGTTTGTGATAATTAAAATATCCTTTGAACAAACAAATCGGATTCGAAAACGTTTTTGTTCAATAGTTGCTGATATTCGTGATGAGCAAGATTTTTTGTAGTGTCAAGTTTAAATTTACATAGTTGTAAGCTTTGTACTTTCACGTTATTTTCTCTAATTTATAAAAAGAGTATTGTAACAAAAATTTGAATAAAATATGAGAAACCGATTTTGAAAAATTCGGTTGATTTAAAAAAAAATTGTTGAAAGCTTACGAACCTAAGCCCAGTTTTTCCCGTTACGGAACGCCCTAATTTTTGTTTAGTGATTAATAAAATGTATTTTTGAAATGAAAACTTGTATGGTCGCGGTTGACAAAACAGTATAAACATTGCTTTCGTCACGCTTGAATCCGTAATGCATACCTCACAGTATATATTGTTCTTGTATATATCTAGACTGGAATTGACTATTTCTGAAACAGCTGATTTCGCACAATAGCTTCAATATAATTTCAGTTGAGGTTATGTTTATTGTTCTTGTTAATTTTAAAAATGTGTATTTTCTAAATTATTTAATGTATATGACTTATACCAATTTTTGAATGCCAGAATCACAAATATATTTATTACTGTACATAGACAGTTTAACTGTCAAAAGTAGGGTTATAAACTGATTAATTATTAATGTCCCTTATATAGCCTGAGATAGCCTACTTAAATTCATAGTCTGTAACAGCTTGTTAATTTTTAAGTTGTGTACTTACGCACGCGAAATTTAATACGAAAATAATTATAAAGAGTTTCCCTTTCCTGCATGCATCTAAGTGTTTATAAAAATAATTAAATCATAATAGTGAAAAGTATACAGTCAGGCATGCCAAAAGTAGTCACTTCTGTCGGCCAGTCCCGCACTGCCTAAGTTTCTTTTTCTAAGTAATTAATAAGTTCCATCTGCCACGATATGAAGTGAAAAACATTCATTCGAGTACTTTCGCAAAAATAGCACAACAATTATTTACTTCAGAGTCGGTGAATAAGTTTCAGTCCGTCAAGCTCGGCAGTGAAAACATGTATTCAGGTATTTTTAGAGATGAACAAGTGGTGATTATTCGAAAAACGTTCCACTAATAAAATAATAACAATAAAAATACACAATTCGAAAGATAAAGAAGATTTTATTAATTTTTGAGGTCTTAAACAGCTACTAACATTCTTTTTGAAAAAATTTAAAATCAAATCTGACCGAAAATTCGAATGCAGACCATATTAATCTCCAACACACTCATAAATAAACACCACAGACTAGCGTCTTACCATGATGGCGTTTGTATTTTTGAATATAAACCATATAAAATTGATTACCATCTAGTCTGGTGGGTCAATATAAACCAGGTTGTCAGATTGCAGATTTACTGTTCCGCAGTTAGGAAAGTTTCGAAAACCAATTTCTGTGAGAAATCGTACACCATTCGTTTAGCCTACAAAAATGAGCTCAGCCTTGGTTGTTTGTTTGTCTTCCTATCGTGATATAAAACAAATTTCATAGCCTGTCAGGTCGGGTTTTACAAACATATATCAAACTTCAAATTACAGAAATGCCTGGTAAAGAGATAGCAAATACTGCATAGGCTCTACAGTTGGCCTGCGTAAAATAAAGGTAGTTGTACATTATATCTCTTACGTTTTGTTGTACTAGTTCGCTACGCTTTCACATTAAAAGTAATAGTTTTTTTTTGGTTTAAACTTCGAACCCTGAAAAGGAGAAAAGAAGCTTAAAAAGTTCCGAAATATTATACCAAGGAAAGAAATATTAGTGTTTTAGTCTAAGACGAATAATTAACAGTTGTATATAAAAATATAAACTTAAAGTTTTTTTTTATTTTAATTTTAGTGTCATGAAAATTAAAGGTGTATTAAAATTGGCAAGTACAATTTTTGAGAGTTTTAATTCTTTCTGTTAAGAAGTATAAAGCGAACATAAATATTCTTTCCACTTTATATTCACGGAAACGTTATAGTTTCCTGATAATGCCTTGTCGACTTTCTCATTTATTCTACACAAAATGTTTCTTCTAGAGCAGCTTTCATGCATTTTTAAAACAGTTATTTAACGTAAAAATTTAAATAAAGGATCAAGAAGGAAGTCTACGTACTGCACTGAACTCTATAAAACATGCGACACAGCTCTGATAATTCGATTAAAAGACTGGTAACGAAGGGAAACTTTATAGTTTCCTGATAATGCCTTGTCGATGTACACATTTATTCAATAGCAAATGTTTTTGTCTGGAGCAGTAATATGCTTTCATGCATTCTTAAAACCCGTTCACCGTAAATAAATAAAGGGTCAGGAACTAAGTATACGTACTGCACTAAACGCTATAAAACATGCGACACAGCTCTGATAATTCGATTAAAAGACGGGTAACGAAGGCAAACTTTATAGTTTCCTGATAATGCCTTGTCGACTTACACATTTATTTACAAATGTAGATTTATTTAAAAACAATAAAAAATGTTTCGTCTAAAGCAGCAGTATGCTTTCATGCATTCTTAAAACAGCTGTTTAACGAAAATATTTAAATAATGGGTTAAGAACGAAGTCTGCGTACTGTACTAAATTCTATACAACATGCGACACGGGTCTGATAATTCGATTAAAAGACTAATAACATGTAAATCCAGGACAGTAACGAAGGGAAACTTTATAGTTTCCTGATAATGCCTTGTCGACTTACACATTTATTTACAAATGTAGATTTATTTACAAAGAGTAAAAAATGTTTCGTCTAAAGCAGCAGTATGCTTTTATGCATTCTTAAAACAGCTGTTTACGTAAATATTTAAATAATGGGTTAAGAACGAAATCTGCGTACTGTACTAAATTCTATACAACATGCAACACGGGTCTGATAATTCGATTAAAAGACGAACAACGTGTAATCCAGGATAGTGACGAAGGGAAACTTTATTAAAACATAAAAGGATGCCACCGCGCGTCGTGTCACGTGCGTTTAATAAGTGTCAGAGCGGATGTTATAAGCGCATAACGCGTGTAACAAATTATAAGGGAACGCCGTGCTGCGCATGCGCGAGGTTTCATTACACTCCGAGGATTCATTAATTCAACGCTGCTGAATTAACAATGCGAATCGGTCTTTATTAAAACGCCAGGATTAGTGATTAAATAATATTCAACATTTTTGTTACACCAGACGATACTTGAACAAAATTTTCAAATTTATATGAAAATTAGGTTTGGGAAAGAACGAAAAGAAATTTACAACGGTTATATTTCATTTTGGTTTCCTCGAAATTATATTTGTAGTGGTTGTATGAGCCCCGTATTTCAAAACTTCTAGACTGACTGAGTTCTGTTCCTTCATGAGTGTGTGCAGTATAGACAAATTATCACAATGTGACGTTTAAAAATGCACAATTTCCTTTTTTTAGATTTTAAAAATTGTTTCCGAACTAGAATTGAAAAATAGAAATTGTTGGTCCTTTCATAATGGCACATACGATAATATGGCTTTATAATGTACAAGGCCCCGTGGTACATGTGCACGGCCCCATTAATTTGAATGGCCCCAATTAGACACTTAAAATTCACACACAAGACCCCGCAGATATATAACACACACACACGCGCGCACACACAAATTGGCCTAGTTTATAGCGTACTGGGCTTTCACCCCGAGGATCCGGGTTCGATTCTCGGCCAGGGCTTGGCATTTTCATACGCTATAAATCATCCCATCGTCTGCATCAGCCCAAGTGTGCACAATAGTCGGACATTAAACACAAACAAAATGTATATATATATATATAAATATATATATATATATATATATATATATTATTATTATTATTATTATTATTATTTGCGCATAGACCCTGTTAGATCACGCAAAGCACTCCGACTCATGTCTTGTTCCTTCTAATCCTCCACACCTCCCTCATCCTGTCCCCATGGATCCTCTTCCGCTCCTCCGTCCATTTTACCCCTGCTCTCTTTGGGATTTCATTCTCTGGGACCTTCCAACCGAGCATCTTTCTCTTGTATGCGTGCCTATCTTCAACATCTGTTGAGTCTATTCCTGCGTCATGTAGGTCTATTCTGACTTGTGCGATCCACGACGTTGTTGATTTGACACCTTGTATATACTTAAGGATTCTGTTGGCACACACACACACACACACACACACACATATATATATATATATATATATATATATATATGTATGTGTGTGTGTGTGTGTGTGTGTGTGTGTGTGTGTGTGTGTGTGTGTGTGTGTGTGTGTGTGTGTGTGTGTGTGTGTGTGTGTGTGTGTGTGTGTGTGTGTGTGTGTGCGCGCGCGTGTGCGTGCGTGCGTGTGCGCGCACGCCTGTTTATGTGTGTCTTTAACGTTTTTAATAAAATTTCGCTGTAATGTTCTCCTTCAGTAAGCTACTGCCAACTACATCTATTTATATAGGAAAACATTAAAACCCTTATAATAACTTTTAAGATGCATCGTTTTCTTTCTTAAAGTTTAAACGCAATAAGTGAGTTACGAAAAACAAAAATTTTGAAATTTAAATTGTATCCTTTCATACGTGCTTACAGATAATTTTTAAGCATTGATTAAATATTTTGCCTATACTTTCTATTAACTGTGCAGCAGTAAATAAACAGTTTACAGTAAACGTTGATTTAAATCGAGCATTTTTCTAGTTTTCCTTTGCAATAGTTCTCAAATCGGAATTCGCGGAGGGATACTGTAACAGTTAGTGTACTTGAGACGTACATTTAAAATAATTCATTTACGTGCAGCCGTTTCAATTGTCATTAGTTAAGATCGACTGTAGGAAAGTAAAAAGCAATGTCCAGCGCTACAGCTGTCAGGTAAGTCGAACACCTTACTTTTGTAATCGATACTGAGGTTACGCTGACGGATGGGGAGGGGTGAGCTGATACACCCATTAGGGGTAAGTGCATGTATTGCAAACAAAGGTAGACAGAGAGGTCACCCTGTTCAATCTTCATTCAAAGGTTATAAAGTGATACAAGTTACTGCACAGAAACACACGCACGTGCGCGCGCGTGCACACACACACACACACACACACACACACACAATCATCTAGAAGTCAAGATCGGTGATAATTTCAAAGTTTCGGGTATGAGTCTCATAACAAGGAAATATCACAAACACGAATGCACAGTGGTCTACATCCCTTTACCAAAATATATATTATTAAAAGACGGATCGCTTCTCTTATTAAATTTCTAAATCCGATGGCAGCATTTATTTTGGCTTCTATTGTTAAAAAAACTGACTTTAATTAAGTTTGCCCACGCCTGTCAGGTCCATTCTCTCCTCCAACAAAGGAAATATCTCGGGGCTCAGCACTGTCGGTTTTAACGATTCCTTCTTTTCTTCCTTACTGCAATTGTATCAATTGGATCTGTCGTGCCATTGTTTTCTAGAAACACCGTAATTGAGTTGTCTAAAAAACAACTGTCTGTTTCTGGATCACAGTAAAACGCAGCTCCTAGACTTCGAAAAGAGCATTTCTGAACTCTAAATCACATTTTGAATCTCGTAGAAATTTTAAATTAATCGCATTTGAGTCAAACTTTGCATGATAATCGGTTTTCAAATTAGCTTTATTCTACGAAATTCTTTTAACGGTTTCAAAATGGAAGCTGTTTTCAATATTTAAAAATGCATAACAATTTTGATATTTTGAAATATGGGCTGTTATAATAAAATTATGAAAATTTATATTCACGCCCGTGATATATCCTTTTCGTTATTTCAGTGCAATTTGAAAGTGTAATGCCAATACTAGTAATAAATGCTAAGTTATTGTAAAATACGAAAAATACTTTTTCAAAATTTACGTCCGTCTTTCCAACAAAACAGCTGAGTGCCACTGATATAATTCCCTGTTTATTTATTTTTGAACAGATTTATTCAATCTTCTGATCTGAGTATTGCGAAGTAAATATGAGAAAGTTTGTGCTAAGTTTATTTTTTTTTAAACAACAAATTTATACTGTGCCACTTTATACGTTGCTACGTCACAGACAGACAGACATCCTGGCGACAACACAAGGTACAGATACAATTTTTCAAAATATCTCTTGTACTAGTTCTTAACGAATGCCAAAACGTAAAGACTTCACTTGCAAGATACATTTAAAGTCCTTTTGGCACGTGTGTACTCCGCTCTGCAGGGGATTACTTGGGGGAGGGGTTTGCATACAATGTACTTCGTGATTAAAATAATATCATTCGACACAACTGTTATTTTTACTAAGCCAAAGTTACTTTCCGGGTTTTATTTTTTTCCACAAATTTACCGAATTGAAATCAGTTGATTAAAGAACCCAGATATTTCAGTTATTTTAGAAGTACGCAAAAACATTCGAAACAACGAAGTTATATAAGAAGTATAAAGAACGTTTATTTATTTTATGGGTTTATTTATTTATGGGTAAAATAAAGAACGTTCATTTTTAAAAAAATGGGTGTTTTGAAACTCTTTTTATGTTTAAAAAAGTGTTGATAGTCCATTCCTTGATTCAATGATTGCTTTAATGATTTTGATCCAAGTTTATTCAATATAGTAATCTATAAAAAATAACAGGAAATATATAGGACATTGTATCCACAAAACACACACACAAACACACGCGCGCGCACACACACAAACCCCCCACACAAACAGAAACATACACACACACACACACACACACATTAGTGAAAAGGTGGCGTACGTAGTAGGAGCCCTTTGCAGGCTCATGCCGAATCTGGGAGGTCCAAGACAGGCACGCCGCCGACTCCTGCCTGGGGCACTAAGCTCAGTGCTCCTTTACGGAGCGCCGATTTGGAGCCAGGCTACGGCGGTCGCGAGATATGCGCGCAAGGTTAGTGCAGTGCACTGCCGTGCATTGCTGCGTGTTGTGAGTGGTTACTGAACAGTTTCCTACGACGCTGCATGCATAGTGGCCGGCGAACCGCCAATGGAGCTGATGGCTGATGAAAGAGCGAGACTGTACTGGCGTAAGCGAAATGCTGAGCCGCGGTATAGTCATACAATGGCAATTACAGAGGAGCGAAATCGGACCCTGGAGACATGGCAGCGACAGTGGGACGAATCAACAAATGGACGATGGACATACCAACTCATAGGTAACATCCAGGATTGGTGCAACAGGAATTATGGAGAGGTGGATTTCTATCTCACACAGATTCTCACTGGGCACGGTTGATTCCAGCTTACTTGTTCCGTTTCGGGTTGGAAACGGACTCGGCTTGTCCCCTCTGTCTTCCAGCAGTGGAGGAAGATGCGGAGCATGTGTTTTTCCGCTGTCGGAGATTCGACAATGAAAGGATGAGGATGCAAACATATCTGCGAGGCAGCATTGCACCGAAAAGTCTGGTTGTGACTATGATGGCTTCAGAGGCCAACTGGAGGGTCATTGCGGGATTCGCTGCAGTGGTCATGAAAAGGTTGAGGGCTGAGGATCGATAAAGGAGAGCCAACGCTGTAGAAGAGTACGCGGTCAGCCAGTCAACCTTCCCACGAAGTAAGTTCCGTGGGGGAGGTTTACAGAAGAGGAATGCTTTTGGTAGTTTTTTAGTGGGTAACAATATATCTTAACTTGAGTTTGAACTCAATTTGAGTCCCATACTCTGGGATAATAACGGTACCCTACCCCAGGAAGTTTGTAAAAGATTTTTTCCCACCTTTTTTTTGGCATCGCAAAACACACACACACACACACATACACACTCAATTATGAGAAAAAACATCTTTAAGTAAATCAATTATGTTCCAGAAAAAACTGAAAAAAATGACGATCGCCGTTGAAAATTCTTTTATTTCAAATTTGTAACACTTAATTGAGTCGTGACTTCAAAATTAGGACAAAATCTGATGAACCGATTTCGATAGATTAGGCCGATTTGTCTGTTGAACGTGTGAAAGTCCCTATAATTGATTTACCTGTATCGAAATGTTTAAAGTGATTTTATATATACCTATTGGCTCGAATATTGTTTTTGATTTATCACCAAAATTCTAGAAACATATGATGAAACGATTTAAATAAACTATATCGATTATTACCTATTTGTTTATGAATTTTGAACTTAATTTTTTGAAATCGCATTTTATACGAATGTATAAAGGTTTAACTGACAGTTATGTGGGATATTTTGGCACTTCCCAAAAAATGAAACTAAATGAAACTTTCTTTATATTACCTCGAGAGTTTAGTACGAAAATGAAACATTTAATATGTCGGCAAAACTTCGTGTCGTTACCAAAAATACTCATTCCACAAATAACATTTATCGTTAAAATATTATTTAAACATAATGAACTTGTATTACTAAATAGCCAAAAGACGTATTTTCAGAAAACGTAGAATTTTCTAAAAATGAAATTAATAAAGTTATATTAACATAAAAAAGTTTTTTTTACAATTGAGGTAAATTTTCAAATGCATTTATTTTAATTTATGTTTCATTTGTACCATTAAGTGCTTTTTTCATAATAATAAACGTATAGTGTTTTTGCAATATTGTAAACCACCATTGTTGTTACAAAAACAAATTTTTGATTTTTCTATTTATCGTTTTTTAATATATAAAATATTGAAGTACCATAAGCCCTACTCGATATTTTTAAAATACTTTCAGTCTTACAAGTACCGCTTATATTTTCTATTCCAGATTTTAATCTACAAGGAAGATCGCAAATCTTTTCAGAAAATAGTTTCATGGAGCATGTTTTTCATTTTTACTTTTTACGCTTTTCAAAATTTGAAATATACTTTTAATAACCGCTTTGTTTTCCTATTTTAAAGCTTACACACTTAACCAAACTTACTGTTTACCCGCCAGAAGGTACTTGAACATTTGTAATATTTAGTGTTGCATAAAATAAGTTTTACTTGGTTAAATGTTTTCACAGCCTCCTGCAGTAAAGCCGTTTCAGGCTACAAGAATACGAAATTTGCGAAGGGAGGAGGCCTTGATTTCCCCGAGGAAAATGTTGTCGGTTTAATTTCAATATCATTATCATTCAGTGTTGTTCTGTTCGCAGTGTCTGTGATATTGTCTGGCAACATGACCGTTGTCTTAAATTTGGAGGTAATTTTAAAAACATTTGGACATTTTAATTTCTGCTATATATTTTTTACAACGCGTTTTGTTTAGTGAATTTTCATCAGAAAGTCAGTATGGAGCTGCAGTAGGTCATATCCAGACCTGGAAAACCGATCCTGACCTCTAGATTAGATTAGATAGAGGAAGGGACAGTACAACCCCAGGCACTGCGATCAACAGACCTATTGTAAAACTAAACTTCACGAGTACTAGATTAGCAGATTGATGCTCGTAGTAAGTCAACAATCCACTGATTAGCTCATTCTGCTGAAGATTCCTAGGATCCTGGAACCCAAAACCCCTAGCCTCCTACCAACAAGAGCTTCACAATCAAGGAATTATGTGTCCTGCAGTTTGCTCCTCTTTCCTGCACAACATACATACGGTTTAATCATGGTACATACATATCCTGTTCACAAGCAACCTCAGACCATAGTGCCCTGTATCGAGCCCCATGATTTTCCTTAGTTGTGCTCTACCCAACATCTACTGCACTTTTAACCCCTCCATATGGAGGCATGCTTAAGAGGCGCTTACTATTGGAATGCCGATGAAGGTTATCCCATCTTGCCTGGTGTTGGTTATTAATCCACCTATTAATAGCAGACCTGGCCAACGACAGAGAGATCCCTAAAGCATGCTCAGTTCCGGTGAACTCGGATGCAAATCCCAGTTCAGCCAGTCGATCTGCCTCCTCATTACTCCCTTATGCTCCGGAACCCAGTGAAGAGTTATCCGGTTATCCGGGAGCGTTGAGGTTCTTCCGACACTCCCAGACAAGCTTGGACTGAATTTAATTTATAATATATACATATAAACGTTCATATTTTATCGAACGATCAGCGTTAATAGCAAGAATAAAGCAACAGGAGTATCGGCGGCTCGAAATAAGTACCTAGAAGTTCGCAGTTCAGAGAAACCGCAGTCTGACCGGTGCCTTACCCACATCTACAACCCTAAACAAATCGACCAGTCAATTTACCAATTTAAGTCCCATCGGTGGTTCAGTACACAAATAAATTATAAGATCGTGCTTGCTTCAAATATTTATTCTCCCTGCAATCAATAACCTATTAAACTATATTCTCAGTAGATTACGCGTATATATAGTAAGCTATATATTTACCAGGCCGCAAGCAAGGATTAAACACTATCTTCTCACAACGTATTTGAACGTTTTACCGAAAATATCGAAATGTCATTGCTCAAAATTATTTTAACAGATATTCAAAAGAGATGAGCAGAAATTGTTTACTAGTGGTCACGTGGTCATCCTTTGGTCTGAACTTCTGTACAGTTCTTCGACTTGCGTTTTCCCCAAGCTTTTATCTAAACTGCAGTTCAACATATCTTGTTGTTTATAACAACAACTGCATCAACAAAATGACCTACGTACTGTCAACAGGCACTATGTCAGCAGTTTTTTTCTGAGTCTTTGTTAATAGTATTTATTTTTTAACTATACCCTTTACATTTATATATATATATATATATATATATATATATAAATGTACCCTTTACATATATATATAAGTTATGGTATGGTTTCGAGGATGTCGCTTTAAAAAAAAACAACTTTTTAATAATTACAATAAGACTTTAATATTCACTTAAAACTTATTATAATTATTTAAGTTCGTCTCATATGCATTGAGATGCGAACTGAGTGAAACCTCGATTAACACTGAGCTCCTGCTCTTTCTTCTCTAGGTACATGAAAATGCTTACCGTGACAAAAGCCAAACTGTCAGCATTAAATATAGCTAAGACTGAGCTTCTGCTCTTTCTTCTCTAGGTACATGAAAATGCTTACTGTGTTAAAAGCTAAACTGTCAGCATTAAATATAGCTAAGTCTAACACTAGCACTAAGTCTAACACTAAATCTAGCAAAGTTTACAATAATTGTTTATATAACTCCTCCATCCCTAAACAAAACTTCCGGGGGTGGTTGAATAGCAACTTCCCTCGAAGTTCTTCCAGTTAGCTTCTTAGACGCCAAGTATAGTAGTCCTCCAATAAGGCGATGGTCCAAACACTGATGTGCTGTGTGATGGGTGAATTCTGATCAATTCTGGAGACAGTATCTAGGTTGATCCTGTCGAGTTCTAGCTTCTTTATTATTGTAAAGAACAGTATTATTGTTGAGCTTTATTACCCCTTAAGGATTGATAACTCAAAGTCAAATTGTAAATGCGATATTACAGAATGAGCAAAAGTATTTGGAATTAACTCCATTGTTACAATTGATACTTAACTGTTACTTAATTGTTACTCTACTGTTACAATGGTTACTTAATCCAAAGACTACAGAACTAAATACTAACAAGTATTTTACATTTGGTGTAATTCTTACAAATTCTGATCATACTTAGTTGGTAATGAATATATTTTCGCTTAATTTGTTCATAAGTCTCTTGTATATCACGTTGATTAATTTTGCTTACGTGATAATTTTCTATTATTTCCTGAATTTCATCTTCTCTAGTCACATCTAACAACTTAGTGTTACATTTAACAAACCAAAGTTTGGATTTTTTGAAATTTTTTTTTGTTATTGTTTTCCTTTTCCGTATTGAAATAATGTACAGGAATCTTTTCTCCGTAAAATATTAGCTGATTATGTACAAAGTCTAAATTAATTTTTGTTCTTTCTTGCATAGAACATCCCTAGCGGATGGTTCTCTGTTTACAAAAAAAATGCTATCTGTAACTTTAATAGCTTTTGAATCTTTTCATAAAATTTGGAAGGTGATTCCCCGTTTTCTTGCTTTAATTCTGCCATTTCAAGATTCAAAGTAAAACAATCCCTCTTATCAAAATAACTAGTCAGCAAAATTATTTTTACATCTGCCCAAGCATAAGTATTAGAATTAACTACCATTTCAAGAGCTTGCCCCTTTAATTTTGATAATATGGACGATAACAAATATTAATTTTGGAAATCTTCTAAGTTATCAGTTACAAAGAATTTATTGACCATTTTATCACATATTGTGATGAATCTATTAAGCATGGTTGGTTCTCCGCTAAACTCTGGAATCATGTCCAGGTATTCTTTCTTCAGTGTTGGGATAGACATTGTAATATTTAGTTATTACTACACACAAAAATAAATCAAAATTATAATTAAAAATCAAATTATAAAATATAATACTTATAAAATAATGCTACAAATTATTTATAACCTATGTTTGGTTTATCTTTAAAAATATTCAATTGATTCAATTAACAAATTGATCTTTGATATTTAATTATTTTGTTTGTTAATTATTTAATAAAATTGATGTAACATACATTCGTAGGTATATAGTATACAAAACTATTTTGTGGGATCTACTTACAATAAGATCCAAAATACTTTGCTCATTTTACGCGCACTTGCCACGAAAAATTCGCACAAACACTTCACTTCACTTCGGATGTAGATGTTAACTCTACGGTTGCAAATATTCACTTTGCCGGTTGGTTGTGTTCAATTTAATAATATACACTTATTAAATTGAACGGTTGGTCTTTTGTTCGACACTTCGGTTAACAGTTGAAACTGAAGAAAAATTATATGCACTAATTTTCCCGAAGTGTCCTACCGACTGCGCCAGTTATGGTATGGTTTCGAGGATGTCGCTTTTAAAAAAAAAACAACTTTTTTAATAATTAAAATAAGACTTTAATATTCACTTAAAACTTATTATAATTATTTAAGTTCGTCTCATATGCATTGAGATGCGAACTGAGTGAAACCTCGATTAACACTGAGCTCCTGCTCTTTCTTCTCTAGGTACATGAAAATGCTTACTGTGTTAAAAGCTAAACTGTCAGCATTAAATATAGCTAAGTCTAACACTAGCACTAAGTCTAACACTAAATCTAGCAAAGTTTACAATAATTGTTTATATAACTTATATATATTTATATATATATATATATATATATATATATATATATATATATAACTATATATATATATATATATATATATATATATATATATATATATATATATATGTAAAGGGTACAGTTAAAAGTACACATATATATATATATATATATATATATATATATATATATATATATATATATATATATATATATATATATATATATATATATATATATATTTGTGTTGAATTAGCACGCTCACGTTCGTAGTTTAAAAATGGCAACCATTTCAATTCGTTAAAAACTCGTAAAGCTTCTGTCTTGAATATTTTTTAAAATATGATTCCATCATTGCAATTAGCATTAAAACCTTCACGCACTAGCATTTTGAATTAAAAAAACTGTATATATTAAGGAATTTAATTTGACGGCGGTCGTGGTTCATTTTTTTTTCGAATGATTTTGTTGGTGAAATCAGATTTAAATTAAAGGTGAAGATAAAATTTATATTTACGTCATCGAGAAGGCTGTTTACCACGGATTAGCCAAGATAACGTCAGTGGGTTTTGAAAAATTAAAACGTTCTCGGATTATTAACGGTGGTTACTTACAATACTGCGTTGTAGGGTCAACAATGTTCTCGTTGACTCGGGAGATAGTAGGGTCAACAATATTCTCGTTGACTTTGGAGATTTACGTTTTTCCATTACGGGGTTTTCGAAGGAATAAATTATGAACCATTTGTCTGCTGGCTAAGCTCGTGTAGTTTACTTGTTTTTGTTTCACAGATAAAAGAAGCTTTATAGCCTAGGCGAGAGCACTATTAGTCAAGTGTCAAATTTACTGATAACAGTTATGTGAAAATATATTTCGCTTTCAATCAATCTGTCTGTGTAGCTCGGGAACTTGGTAACATCTGGGAGACTGAGAAATATCTTGTAATAATAAATATAAAATGAAGGACGTTGCATGAGTAACTATTCAGTTTAAAATGTTATCAAGAGCCAAAAATATACATCATTAATGTAAAACACATAGAATATGTAAAAAAAGAGATATTTATTTTACAGTTACGTTTAAAGCTTAAATGACATTTAAAAGCTTAACAATTGTAATACATGTAAAGTTTTAAGTAGAGTTGAAATAGTTCGGTTTCGTTTGATTTAGTTTTTCAGGTTTTGGGGTTTGACCCCTGGCACCACGATTAACGAACCTATTGTGCAATCAAGCTTTCTAGTAGATTGGTGCCCTTCTTGAGTTTTAGCAGCCTACAGACTACCTCATTTTGCTGGCAGTCTTCAGGGTTCTGGAAGCCAAACACTCTTTACCTCTTACTGACAAAAGTGTTACCATCATTATGTAACCTGCAATTCTTCCTTCCTGCATAAGCTACTCACAGTGATACATTCCTACCCTTTTCATGTACCCCCTCATTCCATAGTATCTATCCTGTATTATTGAGTCCTATGGTTACCCAGGATAATAATGTGCCTGGCTGAAAGCTCTCAAGTCTTGGATTACGGTTCACGTCAGCTCTGCCATCGAGGCCCTATAAGGGTTATACCCCATGTTTCTTACACCCAAGGTTTGTCACTGGGAGGAATTCTGATTCTAGGTTTAAATGGAAACCTTCTTTTGCTAATGTCTCCTCTATTGTCAGTTTGACCTTGTGCATTCCCTATAAACAATCTTTCTTTCTCTCTCTCTTTCTTTCTCTCTCTCTTTCTTTCTCTCTCTCTCTCTCTCTATCTCTGTCTCTCTGTCTCTCTCTGTCTCTCTCTCTCTCTCTCACACACACACACACACACAATTTCTCTCTCTCTATCTCTGTCTCTCTCTTTCTCTGTCTCTGTCTGTCTGTCTGTCTCTCTCTCTCTCTCTCTCTCTCTCTCTCTCTCTCTCTCTCTCTCTCTCTCTCACACACACACACACACAATTTCTCTCTCTCTCTCTCTCTCTATCTCTCTATCTCTGTCTCTCTCTTTCTTTGACTCTGTCTGTCTGTCTCTCTCTCTCTCTTTCTCTCTCTCGATCTCATCTTCCACCTAATGTCCATCAAGACTTCTGTAATTCACTCTTATGGATTCCATGGGGTAAGATCCAACCTCGATTTCTTCCCTTTCCATGTTGTTTTACTTCTCAGGTATAAAATGTAAGGTACTTTGATATTTTTCAGCGTTTTAGAGTTTTAAAGGCTTATTTCTAGCCATAAAACTTCACAAGTAGCAAAGAAAATGAAATGCCCACCCATACAGAGCCCTGCACATATAGGACAATCTTTGTTAAAAGAGTATTTTAGGAAGTATGAAAAAAAGATGAAAAATAGTGGTTATTGAAAGTGTGGAAAACAGGCAGATATCGATTTATATTAATGGCCGGTCGGCTTAAGTTACCTTCAAGCCAGCTTACTTCTTTTAGCGTCATACGAAGGTTACACAACTATAAAACACTTAGTTGCTTTTCTCATGTTGACTTTAGATTTGGAGCAAGAACCGCCTCGAAGATGCTAGATATGATTTTGGCGGACAGTGTTTCTTCTAGAAAGTTGTGTCGAAAGAACGTTAACCGGTTGTCAGTGTAATCAATGAAGTGTAATCAAAAATACCACACGTTTATTTTCATTCACCACTGATTATCAAGAACCATAAGATTTAAGCAACTGGTTTCCTTTACATTGTAGATGCTACGTTCGAATTTCGTTTGTGTAACAACTGTTAAGGGGGTTGAAATACATTATTCTGTAAATTACACAATATCTTGATCCGTTTTTTGTCGCTAATTTCCCAACTGGACTTTTAGAGAAAAGTATGTTTAAAGTTTTTTTTGCACATTTTTTATCTTGTGTCGCACATCGCAGCTCTAATCGTGAATGTTTTCCTACAAATGCTAAAAACGTGTTTAAATTTAACACCACTGTTTACGACACACCCTTTATATACTCTGCCAAATGTTAAGGCCTAAGTGCCTACTTTATCTATAACAGGATGTTCGCGCCGCCCTGTTCACAGCGAGTAACTGTTACTGCATTGACAACAAGGGCACGTAATGTCTGGGGATCTGAATGTGAACCGATTCTATAGCTGAATATTAAATGTAAAGGTTATTGAGACATTGCCGGAGCCTATAAGCGTTAGATAATACAAAAGAAGAACGAAACAATCTACCTGCACAGATAGATTTCCTTTTGCATTATCCTGTAGAAACTAAAAGTAAGAATTATTTTTAAAAGCAAAACTTGAAAAACGTCAAAACTCGAAAGGCTCGCCATAACCGCCAGGCTAGATAAGCTGGTGTATAATATACTGGCATTAATTATAATAACAATACTTAATTATTATTGATATTATTTTTGTACATAATATGTACAAAATGTAAATTATTGTACATAATATGTACATGATATGTAAATATTGTACATAACAATATTTACACTATGATTGTATCTTATTGTGAAAATTTCGCGCAACTTAAATGAAACGTTATTATGTAGGCCTACGTAAGTAGAATGAACAATAATAGACATCAACATAAATTAATTAAACGTTGACCACTTCTCATACATATACTCTACACTTCTCCTTGGGATTACTGTATTTACATTGCATTTAAACGATTTTTGAAGAAATACCAACGTCAAACATGCACTAAACCTTCCTCGAAAGTTTTGTTTAGAGGGGGGGAGGAGTTATATATTTGTAATTTAGGTTAAGCCAATGGACAGTTTCACAGGATAGCTAATCTTGCAGATGTTTTTTTCTTAGACTAGTAGCTTTTTCTCACTGTATTGTAACAAAGCTTCGTTAAGTCAGTTGAGTCTGATCTGAAATTGTGCAACAGGTTACCTCTAGGCATAACAGTTATACCTATTTATTACAATTATTATAATAAATGGTTTTGTAAGAACGATCATCAACAAGAAACGCATAGTGAACGGGAACCACAGGTTGCTTCCTGGAGCACTGGTGTTCAAGGAGACCGAACACCTTATCGACTTATTTAGAAAGAGACGTCTGGCATATTACGGACACCTGATCAGACTCCCAGAAGAAAGGCTCACCAAGAAATTACTGAACTACCAGTTGAGCACAGATCAAAAATAATTGGCTCAAGGAGATAGAACAAGACCTGGAAGACCTAGGGATAACCGAGGAACAGTTGAGGAATGGGGAGGAGAAAGCCATACTCAAGGACAAGGAAATGAAACTCAACTTTAGAAAAGCATGCAACCGAAAGGGCATGACAATCTCAAATGAACTTAGGAAAAGGGCATCACAAAAGCTGAAGAGATATTGGGAGGAACAACGCGCCAAGAAGATGAGACCTCACTAATGACTGCATGTTCTCCTAACCCTAAAAAAAAAAAATACGGTTTTGTAATAATTCAAGTTTGAGTTTTTTTTCAACCAATCGATCGGGAACCAACCACATAACTTACACACACAAACACACACACACATACACACTACATCACATTTATTTTAGTGTTCACACTTTTTTCGTCCCTTACAAGGCACAACACGTTCCTGAATGGTTCAGTTTCCTTTATTTATATCTTGATTTCATAAATACCAGCCTCTCGAATTACTGTTACACATGTTTGACTATTTTTTTTGTACGTTTGATACTTTACACATGCTTTATACGTTTGTACTTTCGTCACGTTTTCAAAGTTGCAGTGTAACATTTTAAAACTTACGAAATAAGCTCCTTTAGTAATAAAACATTGTCGCAACTAATAATTTTAAATTTGCCATAACTTTAAAAATAAAAACGAAAATATTTGAAAGGATTTAAAGCTTAAAAACTGACTGTCGCATTGAATACATTGCAATCAGTGTTTGCCTCTGAAAGTGAATACACGGCTATTCATGCAATAATCCTTTGGAAAGATTAACGGCGTCGATTAATGCAATATTGCTGCCATTTTACAAAAAGTGTTTTTCTGGGAATTTATCAGCGTAAGTTGTTAGAAACCTTAATTCAACTGGATTTTTGTTTATAATGATGCTCTCTCTCTCTCTCTCTCTCTCTCTCTATATATATATATATATATATATATATATATATATATATATATATATATATATATATAATAATATATATTATTATTATTATTATTTGCGTATAGACCCTGTTGGATCACGCAAAGCACTCCGACTCATGTCTTGTTCCTCCTAATCCTCCACACCTCCCTCATCCTGTCCCCATGGATCCTCCTCCGCTCCTCCATCCATTTTATTCTTGCTCTCTTTGGGATTTCACTCTCTGGAATTTTCCACCCGAGCATCTTTCTCCTGTATGCGTTCCTGTCTTCAATGTCTGTTGAGTCTATTTCTGCGTCTATTCTGACTTGTGTTATCCACGACGTTGTTGATTTGACTCTTTGTATATACTTAAGGATTCTGTTGGCAAGTCTCGTTGTTGGGAGTCTACTGATGTGTCCATAGAATTGAAGGCTCCTTCTTCTGATTTCTGCTGCCAGGTTCGATATCTTCTCTGTGGTCTTCCGGGAGTGTAACCTGTATCCCCCTTCTGTTAATCAGGCGCCAAGGATCTTTCTCAAGAGTTTGCGTTCTTCCTTCAAAATGTCTTCCATGGTACCTTTTGTATGGAGTACTAGCGTCTCGCTTGCGTATAATGCCTCCGGTTTTATGACTGTGTTGTAGTGTCTGATTTTTGTGTGCGTCGACATGCATTTCTTATTGTAGATATACCAAGAGCCTCTTCATTCTCAGTAGCCGAACCCTTTGCACAGCCTTCTCGCCAACTGTGGGTTCAAGAATTTCTCCCACATATTTGAAGTGCTTGACTCTGTTTATCTTACCATATTTTGTGTTTAGTTCTTGAATATTTAATTTTGAACAGAAGAATTCGGTTTTTTGAAACGAGATCTGTAGACCGACCCTCTCTGTACATTCCTTTAGGACTTCTATCTGTTTAATCGCTGTTATTTCATTATATGTGAGTATGGCTAGGTCATTTGCAAAAGGCTAGGTCATTGCACGCGATTTCTGTGTTGTCATTAGGTCTTCAAAGTCGAACTGGTTTCAAGTGCCCTTTAATTTTTAATTCGTTCTCCCATTCCCTGATAACTTTGTCCAGCTTGAAAAGGAGAGGCGAGAGTCCATCTCCTTGGCGAACTCCATATATATATATATATATATATATATATATATATATATATATATATGTGTGTGTGTGTGTGTGTGTGTGTGTGTGTGTGTGTGTGTGTGTGTGTGTGTGTGTGTGTGTGTGTGTGTGTGTGTGTGTGTGTGTGTGTGTGTGTGTGTGTGTGTGTGTGTGTGTGTGTGTGTGTGTGTGTGTGTGTGTGTGTGTGTGTGTGTGTGTGTGTGCGCGCGCGCGCGCGAATACATGCCTAACTCGAAGTCAGTGAAAAACTGGACTTGACTAGGCAAAAGTAATAATAAAAGACCCATATTTCTCGAAAGTAATGTTAATTTGTTAACAGTAAAATGCAGTGACTAGGGTTGTCAAAGTAGGAATGTTATGATCTTAGTCATTACTTATAATATCCACTTGTTAATCATCTTTCGCACATTTGAAGATGATATATAAAAGTAAGTCACTAAGAGTAATGGAAAAGAATATAACATTTATTATTACCTAGTTCAATTTTATACGTTACTAGAATTACATAATTGACCATATCGCGTTGCAACTCTGTTCATTGCACATCTTTTAAAATTTATTTATTTATTTTAGAATTACTGCTAGTCTAAGACCAACAAATAATTTTACACTAACAAATACATCTGCCAATAATTTATCAACTTAGTCCATCCATTGATCCCAAAATTTTTTTGCTTTGAATTACTACTTTAAACAATCTCTAACACTGCTTTACACTAGCTCAAAAGGTTTGTTTGTCTCTTCAATCGTCGAACCAAGTTCCGATTGTTTAGCAGTCGCCTAGCTTCACTGTTAACACGTTGCTGCAGTCTCTTTTCATGTTTGCAAGCATATTGTTTTATTTCTTCTTCCACTGTTGGAATGCTAAGGTCTCGATGGATATCCTGGTTACGAAAGTACCATGGAGCATTCACCATTCAGCAATGCACATGCTGTTCGCAAATTAACACGGCTTTGCGAAACTGAAAACCTCTTTCAGGAAAAACGCAAACTTTCCGCGTACTCAATGATTCATGAAAACATTTGATAGGACACTTTCTTTGTTAATTAATTCCTGAGATTTCTTCAAGCGCTCGGACACTAGACTATGATTTTCGAGGATAAATTTATCAATTTTCTAAATGTTGTCCGTTTTTAACATTGACGTTCTTCCAGGTCGCAAATCGTCTTCGGTTGTTTCAGTCGTTTCTTAAACCTTTTAAACGACTTAAAAACTTGTGTGCACGATAAAAATTAACATCTGTACTCTTCCTGTAACATGTCTGAGCTTTTGTAGCAGGTTTTCCCAGTTTTACAAGAAACGTGAGGTTGACACTGCATTATTTTGACGAGACGCTAGCAAGACGTGAAAGTGCGACTGCTACAGCGAGACTGAGCGACGTATAGTGGTGGGGCAGAAAACACCAAACTGTTAAAAAAACTGCTTTTCTATAAACGACAAACAAACTGCTTTTTCAAACGGAAGCAAGCAGTTTGATTTGGACTGGTTTATGATTTGTTAAACAAGTAACGGACTGTTCTATTCGAACGTTACCGCAAGCGCTAAAACTGTTTTCCTTCTGTTTGCCTGCTAACTGCTTTCCTGCTAACAGCTTTTCTTCTACCTGCTTTTATGCTTTTTCCCTTTATTCCAAAGTTGCTTGTTGCTTGTTGCTTGTAGTGAAGTAAGAACTGTTTAGTCAATGCCAACGTTTATCTCTATTTTGTTGCGAGTTTTAGTAACAACCTTTCACTTTTTGTAGATACAGAGCCTAATTTTATTTAAACATATTTTTTATATTTATCATCAATATTTTTTAATCAACTAAAAATATTCTAAATCGTTTTCATTTCGGTAAATATACAAAGGACTATTTAATTTTTAAGTAAAAAAAAGAATGTTTTTATTAGAAATTCATTGCATTTTGTAAATATAAAATATAATTATTACGTTTTGAGAATGTAATTTAATTATTACTACACTTATAAGGATTATTTTTATCTTTTCTAAATGATTTATACCCAAAAACAATTTAAGAACATGGTGGTAATGGGAATGAAAAATTAGTCTTAGAAAACTGAACGTATGTGCTTTATGTTTCAGCTGCTAATACAACTTAGAGTTTCAGATTCCTAAACCTGTTTTTTTCAAACTGTTTTAAAAAGCAGCTTTTTTCCTCAACAAACAGTTTGTTGACGTTTTGTAAAAATAGCAGAAATTCCCACCACGGTCGCCGACGTACAACCATGGTCATCGAGCTTCGGGCGGGGGGGAAGCACTAACAGGCACAGACATGATCAAACCTGCCGCGGTGCACTCGCTGTCCGCCAGTATCAGCACCAGTTTGGTTATTTAATTGCCATAAATACCCTCGAAATGTGGTATTGAAGCGAGCAATGGACACATTTTACAGTTCCGGGTCTTATCACGACCTCTGATGATTCAATAGCTCATCATTATTCATCATAATTAAACCCAAAATAAACATATCGGCATAAAGAGTCTAGACAAACAAAAAAGGCTCATTATATTATTTTTAAGTTCCACACGAGGATAATAAAACGAACACAGCACAAACAACCGATTCCCTGACGGTAATAATTGCAATAAAATATATTATATTGTTCTTCATGGTATAGTGCATTCAAACAGATATAGATAAAGTTCCTGTGTAACTATCATTAAAATTAAACAAAATGGCACTTATCTTACATCTGTTTATACAAAAGCACTTTATTTTCATAACCGTTTGCTTTCCGCGGATAATAAAAGATCGACAAAATTACAAAAACAGGATACGACATAACAAAATGTTTAAAATGAAAACATATTTTATACTTCGCTTTTAACCGAGCCATTTATTGTTAGGCCATAACTCCTTCAGTTTATGTTTGCCGCAATAAACTGGAGCTGTTTGGCGCGGATAAGCTTCTCTTTGTTGTATCATGTTTAAAAAATCGCGTCACGCAGCTGTCTCGCTCGTGATTGAAGGGAATCTAACAATAGTTATCGAACACGTTTTAAAAGAAATCTTAATAGGCGACATTTAGTTCTACATAAATTATCTTTATAAACTGTTAAATGAGAAGCAAATTATGTACTCGACGAGAAAACAAAGTTAATTTTTTTTTATTTTGAAAGGACTTTGAATTTTAATACGCATAATAAACTGATATACAAATTAAAATTACAGATTTTTCGGATAATTCGTGTACGGTAATGTTTTGATTATTTTAAATAATTTATAGACTATTGAACGGATTTTGCTAGTTAAGGAAGTTGTCTAAGCTACGTATCTCTGAACTCGATTGTTGTGCCAAATTTGTATTAAATAGCCCCGCAGGGGGTGCAGACTAGCTGCACCTATTGAGAGGATTTAGACGTCCCTCGCTGTACCCGAGTCTAACACACACTTACACTTACAATACTACACTTACACTTTACACTCACACTTACATTTATGGAGGCGATAATAGCCTCAATGTGCTTTTCGCCTTAAAATGAAAAAAAATGTATTAAATAGGCTTAAAATACATTCAAAGCATTAAAGTTTCATTGAAAATACAAAAATGAACCCTGACCGCTCCTGTATAATTTTAGTAATTTTAATGAAATTTAAAGGAATTTAGCAAAGGAATATTGCTAATTTATGCAGATTTAAAGTTTGATTAAGTTGTAAAATAAAATTTAAAAAAATAATAAATGACATAAAAGTAATGATTTGTAATACGAAATTACCGCCATTTTGAAACTATTTAATCGATTCCTCTGGTTGACGAACTTATCCAAGCTATTACTAGACTTTATCGGACCGAAGTAGCGAACGTAAAAGTGCTTATAAACACACGACACACACACACATTTACAAACTTTCCCATTTTATTGATACGAAATAATTTTACAAATAGACAAATAAATTTTCCGTTTTCCTAAATAAATTAGCCAATACATTTGTGAGCAGATTTCTACGCTCTACAGGCGCCCTATTCTCCTGGAGGCGTCTCTTTACTCGTTTATTAAATACTTGACATACTTCTATGTTTAATCCTACATTTCTTGGGTTTAGAAAATATAATTACAGAATGTTTATTGTGCATCCAGACAAATTATTGTGCACAAGAAAATAAACCAAAATGTAGTTAACGGTATTTGTAACTGGGAGAAACGGAGAACAGTTTATAACACTTCGAAACTTAAACTACTTTAAAATATGAAAACGTTTAATTTTTAATTGTTTTTCGAAACTTTGAGTTAAAATTTGAGATCTGTCGGAAAAAAACGCTGACGTCATTAAGAGCAACATTCAGGACAGCATTCAGGATCGTAAGTACAATCACACTTATATAAATAGCATACACATAAAACACACACACACACACACACACACACACACATATATATATATATATATATATATATATATATATATATATATATATATATATATGTTACGCCCAATACGCGAATAAGGTACCATATACCATTGTATAGACATAAAGAAAGAGAAATGGTGCAGCAACGTTAGGCCAATATGCAAATGAGATTACCGCTCACACACATACACACAGCATACAAACATTTTTAACAACCCTTAAAAAGTGTTCTGGAGGTCAGGATCAGTGCTAATTCCCGATGGAAATTTGTAAATTCAGTATATTTAAGTAAAAATATTTTCCTATCCTTATTTAAAACATTTCTGTTTAGTATGAAATTAAGTCTAGAATTTAAAGGTGTGATAAAATTTTTTTGAATAGAATAATACTGATGTTTGAACACACTCATCTCATGTTGTTGTCACTCTTGTTGACCAGATGTTTGCGCACATCAATAACACAAGAGATAAAAAAACACTTGTATTAAAACATTTGTTCCAAAACTATAAATTTTGCATATTATTTTTTTTTATGGGGACAATTTATTTATGCACATATGTATTGTTAAATCATATAATATAAAAATAACTTTTAAATTACACAGGGTACCTAGAAACATTACTATATGATAAAGACAGTTTAAGAAGAAAAATATGAATTCAAAATATTTCTAAAGCAGGCGCTGACATGTCGAACTTGAAATGAAGCTGTAACAACTGAGCACAAGACAACACCAAAGCAAGACAAATTCTTACAAAACAAAATTCAAGTCATTTGGTGGAAATGGAAGTTTTTCAGTCTCAGTCATGCTGTTGTTGCTCTGGCTACCACTTCCAGTAGACGAATCTTTGTTGCTGCAGTAAGGAAGTGGGAAGCGCCAACTATATAAACTGTAAATTATCAAGTTGTTATTGAAAGGGGTAACTGAGGGTCAATAAAGGTGAGCACAATTGCTATATACATCCATTTAATATGGGTTTCATTAAAACATTATAAGAAAGAAGAAAACATAAATTTACCATTTTTGGGAAAGTGAAATTTTCTTTTAATATGGTTAACCTTAAATAAAAATTCATTGTAAAATGTTAACAAAACCAATTAAGATTTAGCTTTCAATCTCTCTTTTTTAATGTAAAACAAATGAATCAGACGCGAAAAAAAACAAGTACCTATTTTTGACACATGATTTAAAATGCTAAGATACACAAGGCATTCACAAGAAATTTTCTTATAAAAATTTTTAAATTCAAATACTTAAGCAACAAAATTAAAACTTAGAAAAAATCAAAATTATTGTTAGCATAAATAAGGACAGCATTAATGGCCTTTTTAATTAGGGAAAAACATTAGCGTCATATATCGCGTCTTTAACTGAGGAGGGCGTAAGGGACAGTGTTATAACCGTCATTAATTAAGGACAGTAATAGGAACGGCTTTAATAGTGACATTAATTAGGAACGCTAATAGTACGGAATTCAGGGCAGCATTAAGGACGGCATCAAAGTCGCCATTAAAGGCTTCATTAAGGACAACATTCAGGACAGCATTTAGGGCGCCATTAAGGATGCAACTAAGGACGCCATTAAAGGCGATTTTAGAGACGTTATTAAGTCTATATTTTCATTTGTTCTATTTACTGTCCAGAAATGACCTTGAAATTTGCCGACCACATTTTGAGAATTTTTACAAAGTTCCCGTTATTTTGTACCGGTTTTCGTATATTTGCATGAATTATTTACGGTAACAACAATGCTTGCTGTAGTAACCGTGATCTCGAACCTACGACCTTGAGCGATATCGTAGCCATCTCGATCACAGAGCCCTTGTTTGTGTGTATGGATTATGTATTTTGAAACCAAAATAAAATATCTCGTACTTAACACGAGATATTGCATTTGAAAATTTCGAAAAAAATTTTTTTTGCTTCGTAATAATATCTAATTCCTTAAACTTAAAAACGTAATATGTTTACAAGATTTTATAGTAGAGCCTGTAACCTGTAATATACTGGCATAAATCATTCATATTTCTGTTTTTTTATTACAATAATCACATCACGTGTGATCCTACACACCCTGTATATAACAGTTAATTATTTACATATATTTTATTGAAACAATATAATTTTAGAATGTATAATACGCACTTCAACAGGTCGATTTACCTTTCAAAATTTAATAATTCAACAATGCCTTCGGTAGAGATATTAAACTTGGCAGATGTATTATCTGTTCAGGAAGTGTAGGAAATTAGAGTTCCTTTGAGAATAGGGCCTATATCGCGTGTATGTTATATGTATGTAGGCCTAAGTAGGCAGCACAAACAACTCAAAAGTTTACCAAGCCCAAAGGAAAACCTAAAGTACAACATTCAAGTTGTTACACACAACGCACATAATTATACAGTTTGTATTTTAAGTTTTAAAAATAAACTGTTGTTTATACACAGCTAATTTAATTATATCAGTTAGCATTTTTAGTCCGTAAATTCGATTATATAAGACACGAAAATAAAACCTGATGATAAGCTTAATTTTTTTTATCAATACAATTTGAATATTATTAGAATACGCAGCTGGCTCGCGGATTTAATAGAAGCAAACCACAAAAATATTTTTTATCACCGTTTCCCTTTAAAATATGATTTCACAATCATAATCTAACATATAAAAACCAATATTTATTTGTTCGTGTTTTATGCGCTTCCGATTTTGATGAGGCTTTTTGCTAAATGTTCAGGAATTTCCCGGGAAGACTATAGGCTGTAAGAGAGTTGTATACTCAATCCCTTCCTTCCTTAAAAATCACCCTTAGTGAAAACCATGTTTTTCAGAACCTTTGCCATACTGTTTAACCGATTGTGATGGGGATTTTTGCTAAATGTTCAGGAATTTCCCGGGAAGACTATAGGCTGTAAGAGAGTTGTATACTCAATCCCTTCCTTCCTTAAAAATCACCCTTAGTGAAAACCATGTTTTTCGGAACCTTTGCCATACTGTTTAACCGATTGTGATGGGGATTTTTGCTAAATGTTCAGGAATTTCCCGGGAAGACTATAGGCTGTAAGAGAGTTGTATACTCAATCCCTTCCTTCCTTAAAAATCACCCTTAGTGAAAAACATGTTTTTCGGAACCTTTGCCATACTGTTTAACCGATTGTGATGGGGATTTTTGCTAAATGTTCAGGAATTTCCCGGGAAGATTATAGGCTGTAAGAGAGTTGTATACTCAATCCCTTCCTTCCTTAAAAATCACCCTTAGTGAAAACCATGTTTTTCGGAACCTTTGCCATACTGTTTAACCGATTGTGATGGGGATTTTTGCTAAATGTTCAAGAATTTCCCGGGAAGATTATAGGCTGTAAGAGAGTTGTATACTCAATCCCTTCCTTCCTTAAAAATCACCCTTAGTGAATACCATGTTTTTCGGAACCTTTGCCATACTGTTTAACCGATTGTGATGGGGATTTTTGCTAAATGTTCAGGAATTTCCCGGGAAGATTATAGGCTGTAAGATAATAGTAATACTCAACTCCTTCACCCTTAACAATTATCCTTAGTGAAAAACGTGTTTTTCGGAACCTTTGCCATACCGTTCATTCGATTTTGATACGGATTTTCCCTAAATATTTAGGAGCTTCCTGGAAAGGTTATAGACTATAAAAGAGTTGTAATACTGAACTCCTTCCACCCTTAAAAATCACCCTTAGTGAAAAACGTATTTTTTCGGAACATTTTCTACGCTGTTCATACGATTTTGTTGGGGATTTTTCCTAAATATTCAGAAGTTTTCCGGGAAGGTTATAGGCCATGAGAGAGTTGTAATACTGAAACCATTCTACCCTTAAAAATCACCTTTTTTTAAGGAAAAACGTGTTTTTCATAATCTTTAAAAATCATCCTTTATAGTGAAAAAAGTTTTCCCCGAAAATAATTAACAAAACAAAAACACTTCGCCCTTAAAAGTCACCCTTTGTAGTGAAAAGCGTGTTACAGGTCTTCTCAAACAAACAAGGAACGATAAGCGAGCAATGAAGTAAAAATTTTACGAATTGTACTTTCACGTGCTTCAGAATCTCTGGATCACCATGCGGAAAGAATCGAAAGAGAATGTTTACGTACCACTCAATCGCGCGCATCAGAATCCGAAGACCAAAGTGCAGCGAGAATCGAAAGAGAACGTTCACATTCTACTTTATCTCGACGAACAGTCGATCATACGTGTTGATTACAATCTTGCTGCATTTCAATAAGATAGTAACTACGATTAAAGTTTTCATTCCACTGTAAACATTGGAAAAATGGTTAAGGTATGTGGTCATTGCGGTTCGTTTAAGTTCAACGATGTGCGAATGGCAAAGTAAAATTGTCGACATTGCATCCGTCACCTGATCCATTATTGTCATTCCTTTCGCGGCAACTCACGTGATTCCAAACACGTTTTTCAAAACATTCGCAAATTTAATTGAGCATTTCAAATGACATATTTAGGAGCCGACAAAGTTTTCCAAGGTCAGTACAAGCCTATTTTCAAAATTCCAGGACAAATATAACACCGTGTTGGTTCAATACTAGTTCCGGACGCTGAACATAAATGTCTACAAATCTACTTTACGGATGACGATGATGCACAAGTTGGTCAACGTTGCGGTGCAATCCCAGGTACCAAATGCACATAATGTGCTATTTGCATTGATAAGATTGTTCAAAATTTCAGTTGACAATTTACCGGCGGGTCACCAGGCATTCAAATACGAGCCGACAGAACATCACTCGGACAGCATGCCGGACACTATAATGTGATGTCAAAGTTGGCGAAGAACGTGATGTTATTTTTCAGCGACGAAATAATACAGTTCAACGTGTCGCTGAAACATATCGATCATACGATGCGCTGCGGAATCCCATAATTTATTGGGAGTGGCAAGATGGATATCACTTCTACATTATGCAATCCAATTATCAACAAGAAAATAAATATTATTATTGTCTTTTCGTTCTATTTTTTAATCATTTTTTTTCTGCAACAGCAACGCTCCGGTTACCAGCTAGTCCGCATGTATGAGAATTTTAAAAGTTTTCACATTACATCGAAAATTGAAAATTGATTCCTAATCACCGTCAAATTCAAAATGTTAATTTATGCAGTTTTTAATGCTTATTACGTTAGTGGAACCAAATAAAAAATACTAGACAAAAATTATTAAATCTTGTAGTGTGTGTGTGTGTGTGTTTGCGAGGCCAAAAAAAGTGGAAAAAATCTTTTATAAACGACTTGGGGTAGGGTACCCTCACTCACTAGAGTGTGGGACTCAAGTTAAGAGATATTGCTACCCACTAAAAAGAGGAAAAGCATTCCTCTTCTGCAAACCCCCTCCCTACGGAACAGCCGCATTACTTCGTGGGGAGGTGGACTGACTGTCCGCCTACTCGTCTACTGCGCTGGCTTTCTTTTCTCGATCTTCAGTCCTCAGCCTCTTCATGACCATTGCGGCGAATCCTGCTATGACCCTCCAATTGGTCTCTGAAGTCATCATTGTCGCATCCAGATTCTCCTGTGTAATGCTGCCTCGCAGATATGTTTGCAGCTTCATCCTGTCCTCGTCGAATCTCCGACACCGGAAAAACACATGCTCCGCATCTTCTATCACGGCTGGTAGACAGAGGGGACAAGCCGAGTCTGTTTCCAGCCTGAAACGGAAAAGGTAAGCTTGGAAGTAGCCGTGCCCAGTTAGAATCTGTGTGAGGTAGAAGTCCACCCCCACGCTTCCTGTTGCACCAATCCTGGATGTTACCTATGAGTTGGTGTGTCTATCGTCCATTTGCTGATTCATCTCACCGTCGCTGCCAGGTACCCAGAGTCCGATTTCGCTCCTCTTTAATTGCCATTGTATGACTATAGCGTGCGCGCGTGCGTGTGTGTGTTGCGTGCGCGTGCACATTTTATATAAACTTGGTACAAAAATCGACTACGATAATAGCTTCGACAAGAGTATAACAGTCAAAATGACTACTTTTTCAAATGTTTAAAAATGTATACCTACTTGTAAAAAATACTTTTTGAAAATTTGATTTCACCATCATAATAAGCTTTAAAAGCTGCCATAAATTGAATTTCGTTTTTCATTAATTTTACCTCGATCAGGGTTTTCTATTATTTTTAAAGCAGTGGAACGTTTAAGCCATTGTTGTAGTCTCGGAGGAAGAAATAGTAGTCCGGGCAATCACCAGATCGGCAACAGAAATGGTGAAAGCATATCTTCTTATTGAGAATTGGCCGGATTCCTTGTATTTCCTGCCGAGCAAATTTTAAAATAATTTAAAAGTTTAAAATTCTAATATAAGAAGATTTTAATGCTGATTATGTTTATGAAATCAGAAATTCTCATCATAAAGAAATTAATTTCTCATCATATTTTTGGAAACTATTTTTCCATCATACAGCTGAGTGTCGCGTATTATTTAAACTTTAAAATAACACTTCTAAAATCACCTTTGTTTATATTGCTGTTATAAAATACTAGATAGGTTATACGGTGGGTGGAATTCAATTACACTTGTCAAATCAATTGTCTGGGTTTGTCTTGTCTGTGAAATATATTTAAATAGGTTACCGGAACGTCGTTTGCAAACAAGCCATTTGTCATAATTTATTGTCGTCTATAGAACGCCAACACTGTTTTCATTTTAGGATCAAAGTAGAAAGTTGTGTCCTTTATTATATTGGCACAATTATTTACAACATCCACATTTCCTTTGGTTTTCTGGAAGATATTTGATCTGATTCAAAATAATTATCGCTGTGTTTCACTCATAACTTTCTCGTACATTAATACATAACCTAACAATCTTGTGAATTTAGTCACCTAAGTTTATCACACATTTTTTCCGAAATTTTATTCAACATGTTCACTGAGTATGTTCTTTTTGATTAACAGTATTTAGATAAAAATAACGTATAACGCTTAAACAGTATGATCAAACAAATAGTTACGTGAAGTAACTTCATTCTTTTTTAGACAAACATCCAAGATTAAAATCACAAAAACAATTATCAGAATTCCAGCTTAAACATGTAAATGCAGCCAGATCGGTTCTAAGGGCCTACCTGTATTGACCCCCTGATTCAGTTTCAAACTTGCTACGCTAGCGACCACAGTGTCCTCGTGCAGTTGAAATTCCGTTTCCAACTCACACCGCCAGCGATCACAGTGTCCGCTTACAGTTGAAATTCAGTTTCCAACTCGAACCGCCAGCGACCACAAGTGTCCGTGTACAGTTGAAATTCAGTTTCCAACTCGCAACGATAGCGACCACAAGTGTCCGTGTACAGTTGAAATTCAGTTTCCAACTCGCAACGATAGCGACCACAAGTGTCCGTGTACAGTTGAAATTTTGTTTCCAACTCGCAACGATAGCGACCACAAGTGTCCGTGTACAGTTGAAATTTTGTTTCCAACTCGCAACGATAGCGACCACAAGTGTCCGTGTACAGTTGAAATTTTGTTTCCAACTCGCAACGATAGCGACCACAAGTGTCCGTGTACAGTTGAAATTCCGTTTCCAACTCGCAACGATAGCGACCATAAGTGTCCGTGTACAGTTGAAATTCAGTTTCCAACTCGCAACGATAGCGACCACAAGTGTCCGTGTACAGTTGAAATTTTGTTTCCAACTCGCAACGATAGCGACCACAAGTGTCCGTGTACAGTTGAAATTTTGTTTCCAACTCGCAACGATAGCGACCACAAGTGTCCGTGTACAGTTGAAATTCCGTTTCCAACTCGCAACGATAGCGACCATAAGTGTCCGTGTACAGTTGAAATTCAGTTTCCAATTCGCACCGCCAGCGATCACAGTGTCCGCTTACAGTTGAAATTCAGTTTCCAACTCGAACCGCCAGCGACCACAAGTGTCCGTGTACAGTTGAAATTCAGTTTCCAACTCGCAACGATAGCGACCACAAGTGTCCGTGTACAGTTGAAATTCAGTTTCCAACTCGCAACGATAGCGACCACAAGTGTCCGTGTACAGTTGAAATTTTGTTTCCAACTCGCAACGATAGCGACCACAAGTGTCCGTGTACAGTTGAAATTTTGTTTCCAACTCGCAACGATAGCGACCACAAGTGTCCGTGTACAGTTGAAATTCCGTTTCCAACTCGCAACGATAGCGACCATAAGTGTCCGTGTACAGTTGAAATTCAGTTTCCAATTCGCACCGCCAGCGATCACAGTGTCCGCTTACAGTTGAAATTCAGTTTCTAACTCGCACCGCCAGCGACCACAAGTGTCCGTGTCCAGTTGAAATTCAGTTTCCAACTCGCAACGATAGCGACCACAAGTGTCCGTGTACAGTTGAAATTCCGTTTCCAACTCGCAACGATAGCGACCACAGTGTCCGCTTACAGTTGAAATTCAGTTTCCAACTAGCAAAGATAGCGACCACAAGTGTCCGTGTACAGTTGAAATTCCGTTTCCAACTCGCACTGCCATCGACCACAAGTGTCCGTGTACAATTGAAATTCCGTTTTCAACTCGCACCGCCATCGACATCAAGTGTCCGTGTACAGTTGAAATTCAGTTTTCAACTCGCACCGCCAGCGACCACAAGTGTCCGCGTACAATTAAAATTCAGTTTCCAACTCGCACCGCCATCGACCACAAGTGTCCGTGTACAGTTGAAATTCAGTTTCCAACTCGCACCGCCAGCGACCATAAGTGTCTGTGTACAGTTGAAATTCAGTTTCCAACTCGCAACGATAGCGACCACAAGTGTCCGTGTATAGTTGAAATTCAGTTTCCAACTCGCACCGCCATCGACCACAAATGTCCGTGTACAGTTGAAATTCAGTTTTCAACTCGCACCGCCATCGACCACAAGTGTCCGTGTACAGTTGAAATTCAGTTTCCAACTCACACCACTATCGACCACAAGTGTCCGCGTACAATTAAAATTCAGTTTCCAACTCGCCCTGCCATCGACTACAAGTATCCGTGTACAGTTGAAATTCAGTTTCCAACTAGCAACGATAGCGACCACAAGTGTCCGTGTACAGTTGAAATTCCGTTTCCAACTCGCACTGCCATCGACCACAAGTGTCCGTCTACGTTGAAATTCAGTTTCCAACTCGCATCGCTAGCAACCGCAAGTGTCCGCGTGCAGTTGAAATTCAGTTTCCAACTCGCATCGCTAGCAACCGCAAGTGTCCGCGTGCAGTTGAAATTCAGTTTCCAACTCGCACCGCCAGCGACCACAAGTGTCGGCGTACAGTTGAAATTCAGTTTCCAACTATCACCGCCAGCGACCACAGTGTCCGCGTACAGTTGAAAATCAGTTTCCAACTCACACCGCTAGCGACCACAGTGTCCGCGTGCAGTTGAAATTCAGTTTCCAACTCGCATCGCTAGGAACCGCAAGTGTCCGCGTGCAGTTGAAATTCAGTTTCCAACTCGCATCGCTAGCAACCGCAAGTGTCCGCGTACAGTTGAAATTCAGTTTCCAACTCGCACCGCCAGCGACCACAAGTGTCGGCGTACAGTTGAAATTCAGTTTCCAACTATCACCGCCAGCGACCACAGTGTCCGCGTACAGTTGAAAATCAGTTTCTAACTCACACCGCTAGCGACCACAGTGTCCGCGTGCAGTTGAAATTCAGTTTCCAACTCGCACCGCAAGCGACCGCTACAGTTGAAATTCGCATTGGTCGACGCGATAGTGCATTTTCTTTTCTCTCTGCATCTTAACCAAATCCGACAACCAGTTCGGTGCTAATTAAAACACGTTTCCTTTTTACCAGTCTATTCTAAGAGTTTCCATTACTCAAATTCTGTAGGTTAGTGGCACTGACCTTTCTGACCGTAGCGATTAATCACCGACGACTGTACAGTACGCAGGACAGGTAGGACAGCAAGTCTAAAGGATTTTCACTGATCAAAATCAAAATGTCCAGATTGGTCCTTCACAGAGGGTGTAGCATAAGTAGTAACGTTAGTTTTCAGAACTGATATTATTACTTGGACTAAATACTCCTTTTACACAACACACGTTTTTACTTAAAGCCTATTTATTGAATTCTGACCTTAGCTGTTTGTAATATGAAGTACACAGCATAACCTCAATTGAAATAAAGGTAACAGCTGCGATTCGAAATCATCTGTTTAAATGACCACTGCCTCCGCCATCATTGTAGTTATTATTACTGTTATGTTTATTTGAAGATTTGCCATCATTATTTGTGTATATACAAACAATGCACGGCATTTCGAGAGTGGATCATTTCTCGTTCTCAAGAGCGTAACGTAATACATAAACTTAGCAACTTAATCGCTTTTTTAAAATATTAAACTAAGTACTACACAAATGGTAACAAATACCAGAATAAACACTAATATGACTATTACTTCATTAAACAACAGTTTTAAAAACAGAATAATTATAGTGCAAAAATATGTATATACCTCACTTACGTTTACACGAATAGGTCCGCAAGTACAGGAGTGTCCAAAAGCAGGGTGGAAGGCGCATAGCAAGGATATTTTTTTGTGGGTACATTTGAGTGGGTGATTTCCTAGGAAGCAATGTTTCAACGTAGCAGTTTAGAGCTATAAACTTTATCCTGAGTAATGTTTATAGTGAGATGTTTTTTGAATAGACATCGTCAATTCAAAAACGATGGTTCAAACGTTAATTCAGAAAATCCCATAAAACGTTTATGATTTAACTAGCTCCATAATTTCAAGAGCTTGAAATCGTATAAAATGCAAGTTTAGAAGCAAAATTTTCTTCCTTGCCGCTGGAAAACTCCAGGCATTTTTAAGTCAATCTTAGATTAGAGACTATATGACGGGATCCCCACAGTCATTGCGATCGACTGACCTATTGTGCAACTAAACCTCTTAAAAACACCTAGTTCAGCAGATTGATGCCCTTAATTAGTTCCAGCAACCCACTGACTAGCTCACTCTGCTAAAGATCATTAGGGTCTTGGAAACCAAAAACCCTTAACCTCCTACTAGCAAGAGCCTCATAATCATGAATTATGTGACCTGCAGTTTCCTCTTCCTCCCTGGACGACCTACACACGTTTTCTCTATGGTACATACCTATCCTGTTCATGTGCACCCTCAAAACACAGTGCCCTATAATGAGCCCCATGATCCAGCTAAGTTGTGCTCTGCCCAGGACATCTACTGCCCCTTTGAGTTATCCTAAAGGAACCTTGCTTAACAGACGTTTACTAAGGGAATGTCCAAGAAGGTTATCCCATCTTACCTGGTGTTGATTAGTAATCCATCTATTAATAACAGACGTTGCCAACGATAGAGAAATCCCTAAAGCCGACTCAGGTCCGATAAATTCAGATGCAGTTCCAAGTCCAGTCAGCTGTCTGCCTCCTCATTACCCTCAACTCTCCTATGCCCTGGAACCCAGTGAAGAGTTTCCCGGTTGCCCAGAGACAGAGCGTCGAGGTTCTTCCGACACTCCGAGACCAGCTTGGACTGAATTGTAGGACCAGCAAGTGCTTTTATTGCTGTCTGTAGGTGTGTTTGCCAAATGTATGTTTTTTTTTAGTTTGGGGAAGACAATAAATTTTGGAGGGATTTACGCCTTGAGACCGGTACTCCTGTCCAAGTAAGTGAAACATATTAAAAACAAAACATTTTGTGTTTAGTTGAAACAACTGTATCAGTGTTTTGTTAAAGTAATCCGCAGTTTGAATAAAGATAATAATTTACATAGAACACAAATTTAAGCCCTTTTTCAAATGACTTAAGCTGTTTGTGTAACGTGTTTCCCAAATGTATACATTTCAAGGTCAATGTTATATTGTAACATGACGTAACTCTACGTTTGTGTGGGAGAATGACAAGTCACCCGGAAGTAACTCTATCCACTAAGCCAAGACACAATTATTCCAGTCTACAGAATCTGTGCACAAATCATGTCTAGAAGACAGTGGAAAACTTCTTTCATACACAGAATTTATTTTGGAGTGTTTCGCAGAAAATACTGTTAATATGTAGTTCACAGTAATATCGTGTTGGTATAATTGGTTTGGTACAGTGCGTACAAATAATAATAGAAAAAGTTTGGCGAAATTTGTTTCGTAGTGACCAGAAAGTCTTATTTAATTATTTTTTAAATCGTATTAGTTTTTTGCATTATAATAATAATTATTATTTTTTGATTTTTTTTTTAGCCCAAGCCATTGTTGTAGTCTCCGAGAAGAAATAGAAGTAGTCCAGGCGATCACCAGGTCGGCCGCAGACTGAAGAGGAATGATGAAAAAACATCTTATTATTGAGAGTTGGCCGGATCCCTCCTATTTCCTCCCTAACAAGTTGTGGTGTCTTGAGTAGTTGGTCCGGGTGTTGGTTCGCTGCTGGTTAGTTTTGTAATAGGCGGTCCTCTTTGATATTCTGACGAACAACGATTTCGACTTGTATTTATTCTCCAAATTACGGCGCGCCCCATAATTTTCAGAATTTCATTGTTAAAACTAGAGAAAGAACGCGCCAATGGGAATGAAGCTTTTGTTCACTGGAGATACGATGATGAGCCGACAATAGTACCAAGGTAGAAGTGTATTAGTGTAGCGTAGTATAGACCCGAGATACGCGTGCACTGCGAACCAATTAGAAGTGAGTTTTGATTGACGATAGGGAATTAGGTATCGCCGGCTAAGGTTCTTTTCAAGCCGGTAGCATATTGATTGTTGTACGGGGATTTTTTAGCGTGGTTGTTAGTAAGCGGAACTAGGTTGTGTAACTCAGTTCCTATGTTGTTTAGGTGATGACACCATGGTCTTTATAATGAGGACGAGGGATCGGCATTAAATGCAAGGGAAAAGCTTACTATATCAACTCAGCCTCAAACCTAAGATATTTAGAAAATATGAATGCTATAAGCAATACATTGGTGTGATAAAAATACATCTAAATATAAGAATAAAAAACAAACAAACACTTATGGTTCGAAAATCCTAATTCAATTGGGAAGAAACAAATATAATACACTGGGAGAATAACTTCGAAAAACAGTAAATAATTAAACGAACTTCATTCACAAAATAATGGACAACCTGTCAGTCAAACTAGATTGGAAAAAGATCTACGCAACTATCCCAAAAAGAATTAACTAAAAAAAAAAATAAACAAAATTCATTTAAAATGTGGTGAAGTTTTAATGGTTAAAGAATGGATCACAACGAGGTAGTAGACCAGTCACAACATACCACGGTATTTATCAGCTGTTATGGAACTTTTTTGTTTTCTTGATGGCAGGCTAAAATTTTAATTGTTAAGACAATGAGTTGGATCCAAACTCTACAAACGTTCTCTCTTGTTCTACACATGTTATGGCAAATGTTCGAATAGAAATAATAATAATAATCACATCACGCAGCTCGCTGACGTGATGGAAGCGAATTTGCTATAGTAATTTTTCTGTCTTACCGTTTTCCTTCAAAATTCTGTTTCTGCCATAATAAGCAGCATTAAAATCAGCATATATTAACATTTAAAATTTTGAAATTACGTTGAAAGTGCGAACATTAACCTTGTCTGAGTACAAATTTAATTTCCTAATTTCATCGTATTTCATAAAATACAAATACTAAGTTAATTTAGTAGTTTTAAATGCTGATTTGTTATATATTTATAACGACCGCTATTTAGAACTTGTTCAAGTTATTATAAAAATCAATTTTCGTACAAAGTTTTAAACTGTACTAAAATTACGAATATAAAAGTACTAACACATATAATTATAAGTTTTGTCCTCCTTCTAAGTTACGTTATACCCACCTAAAAGTGCCGCTTCGGTGGCCTAGTTGAAAGCGTACTGGGCTTTCACCCCGAGGACCCGGGATCGATTCCCGGCCAGGGCTTGGCATTTTCATACGCTATAAATCATCCCATCGTCTGCATTAGCCTGCACGTAAAAAAAATTGTGAAAGTAATTTTTAATAGATATAAATAATAAATTTATAATAGATATAATTTGTCTTAATGACTTTTCAAAAAGTGATCAAGTGGTCAGGATAGGCGATCATTTCAAGGTCCTTGGTTCTAGATCTTACTATGATGGCTTCTGTTTGTGTATTTATTTGTTTATCTCCGAGTACAGGACAAAGTGGGTGTGACGGTAACCGATCTGAAGTTCGCATGTGATAACAGAAAAGAATAAACACTGAGTTTTATTACTAGAGGGCGTTCAGCCACCCCCAAGTTGAAGGGGCGGTTTAAATTACGGCATAAATGTACTAGTACATTCTTACTATACTCAATCCTTATTGCAAAATGAGCTATTGCAATACTGTCATAGTAAGCCCCTGACCCTGCACCCGAAACAAGCGCCCTCTAGTTACATTTTTGACGAGTCTAAATAATTTACATACATGTAAGCACACTGAGTTTAAAAATTTTGGTCTGATTCAATTTAAACGATTTTAGTAAAAGCTTGGACAAGATCTTCACTCAGCAAGATCCACAGTTTCAAAATGGTTGCCATTTTATATAATAAAAAAATCATTAATTTTTCATTACACACTTTCGAAAATTCGATTAAACACTACATAAAGCTGAATTTTTAAATATGAAAGTCTATTTAAACTTAAAAAAAACGGATTTGTTGGCAATCATGTTTTTTTAAATATTTTCATTGTGATTTGATAGTTTAAATCACGTGTGCAGATTTTATTGATGATTACAATTTTGAAAACAGATCAAATATTAGATATTTGTGATACAAAAATATAATTTCGCCTTCTTCACGTCAGCGAGACAGTTGCGTGCCTTAGTTATTACAGTTAATCAGTAACGTAATATTCCACGTGATAAATACCACGTAACACGATTTCACTGTACAGTTTGTTTATAGTTAATCGCGTACTTGAAACATAATGTTTTAAACAAGAAAGTATTTTATCTTATATAGGAACAATATTAAGTTTTACTTAAGCAATCCAATATATTTTTAAAATTTCTTAATTGTTCTAAATTGTAAAGGTTAAACAATCACTACTTAGCCTTCATTAATTATGCGGAAGGGTTTAAGCCAGTCTTGTTGACAAGGCGCAATGGTACACATGACCCTACATAAATGAAAGGCACTTAAGGTTGCCTGGATCCTGTGATAGGAAATTCAGTGGCTTGGTAAAATCGACATTGTTTTTCGTAACTGAAGCGTGGGTGTGTATCAGTGGAAGAAGGGCACTAATACCGTAACCAAATGTAAAAGTATTTTGGGTAATACGTTGCCTAGGAGATTGCGGAGGAGATCACTCAATTAATTAAAAGTGAGGTACACAGCAAATTATTCAAAAACTGTGAAATTTAGTGAATTTCCACTGAAAATTCAGCTCGGCAATCTGCTTATGAGCGCCGACCCTGACCTCTACAGTAAATCACTTTTAAGACATCGTTAAAACGGATTATGTATATAAATCTTAAAACACACACACACACACACACACACACACACACACGCGCGCACGCACACACATACACACGCACACCACACATACATATACATATACATTCAGATTTTAATGAGGTTTATGATGATGGCCGTTTTTTTATTTTTGACTGTAAAATACGAATGTTTCTGTTAATTATTCAGTGGTGTTTGTTTTTGGAGCTGCGTGCTCTTGAATACGCTTTAAAAGTAAGAAGTGCATACTGGTAGAGCTTACATGTACCACATCGTGTAACAACGCCTACATGTAGCATGTAAGCCTGCGACACGTGGGCTTATCCTAACCTATCTGTCTAATAGAGTATTTTGGGCGTTAAAAGCCTTTACAGAGGATTTAAGTATTAACTAACCTTCAAGTGTGTATTAATGCCATGTCGGGATTAAAAATAAATGAATATTTGTAAAACCTGCATTTATTGACACTTAATGTTTTATATTATAAGATAGTTAAATTACTTGTAAATTGAAACACTAATTTATGCAGTTCGTAGTACAGATTGCAATAGTGAAAGCTGATTTTCAAAAACAGACGTGAATTTTTGGAGATTATACATAGCCATCATTTAGTTCAGAGCCCACGCATGGCGTATAAGGGATAAGCCTCATACACAAGGGCTTATCCTAACTTTGTATGCGATTTATACGTTGCCCAAACCTGTCTGTCTAATAGGGTATTTAGGGCGTTACAGGCCTTTATAAAGGATTTAAATATGTAACCTTAAGATTACCGTATTAGTTGTGATACTTAATGATGCTTGTGCTTAACTGAACTTACATTTATTTTATTAATGCAGAACAAAGAGTGCACTAATTTATTTTATTAATGCAGAACAAAGAGTGCACTAATCGCGGCACGCAGCTGTCTCGCTGAAGCGATGGAAGTGAATTTTTAAGAGAATTTATTTTTATTCTATCCTTTTTTCAAAATATAACTTCACCATTATAAACACAGTTAAAATCAAAATGTTTTTTGCATTTAAAACTTTCAAATTGCATTGAAAATAAGAAAATGAACCCTGACCGCATTTAAAAATTGTTGAACGGATTTTGCTGGTTAAAAAATTTGTCCTAAAACGTATACCAAAATCTACTTTGATACAAAGTTTGAATAAAATCAGACGTGAAAGTGAGTGCTAACACACATACGCGTATATAGGCCTATGTATACACCTCGGAAGTCAGGATCGGTGTTCATTTCAAGGTCCTGGGTCTGGGTAATACCATGATGGCCGCTCCAATAGTATATTTGTCATGGAAATGCGCAATACGTGCGTTGACATTATAAGCCATATGTGTAGTTTGCATGCAGCCATAAAATCCTTGATCCTGATTTAATCAAAGACTAGTCCTGTTATGTCCTACACGTGCCGCTTACTTCCTTCAGGGAGTAATGCAGGAAGCCGTTTGTACTTTAGCAGGAGGCGTTTGCAGATTCCAACAATTCGCACTTAATAAAGACAAAACGTCTTTGGGATTTCCTTGTAACCTAATTCAGGAAATTTACAATTTACCGCGGTCTACCCTTATACGAGAATTTAGAGTGGTTTTGTTGGTATTTTATTTATATGAAAGGTAGTTAATTAATTCTACTTGCGTTTATTTTAATTAATTAATTTCGTTAAATTATAAAAATTTAGACTAACGAATGATGAAAAAACTGCGTGAAGATTTTGTGACTTTATTTATTATATTAATTTCACGTAAATTTTAATCAAATCCAGTTCAAACAAAAAACATAAAAATAGATTATTGGGATATAATTATTCAGATCGATTTGATTACGAATCTTTTTATAAAGTATGACGAAATTTGTAGCTAAACTTAATAGACAGAGTTTAAAATATAGGTTAGTTCTTTCGTGTCAAATATGGTTGAAACTCCAGTCATTCTGCCGCGTCCACAAACTTATGCACTTCAAGGTCTTATGTTCGAGACCAGAGTTACTGCTGTAAGCTTCTAAGTGGCAATTATATTTCGATTTACTTCAAATGTGGTACTGAAATCGATTTTTTTAATTGCTTGGACAAGTTTGTTAACCAGCAGAATTCGTTCAACAGTTTCGAAATGCCGAACATTTTAAATCTTTAAAAATTCATAACGTTTTTGTCCGAAATATTTGAAAATGTAATTCCACTGTAATTTTATGACGGTCAGGGTCCATCTTCGTACTTTTATTGCAATTCAAAAGTTCTTAATGCTGTTCATGAAAATAAAATCAGAGTTTAAAAATTATAAGAAAGATAAAAAAAAGCAGCGAGAGAGCTGGGTGCCACAATTATTTTACTTTATTCAGAGAAAATGAAAACTTACAGAACTGTAAAAATATCAGATCCTGTTCCGTCACACTGCGTAAATCTTTTATGAAATATTTCAAATATTTATTTGTTTGTACGGTACATTAATATTCAATAACGTATCTCGTTTTGTTACCTGTTCTTTTACGTCAATCAACACAAATATAACGGAACTATTTTGTAACTGTGTGCGCAGATGCGGCGCATCCTTATCTGCATCACTTGTTCAAATAATAAAAAAAGTAAAAGTCACGGCATAACCGAAAGTCATGCTCATTATGTTGACTATAAATACGATTTTAAAATCGAAAATTAATTATATAGTTCGGTTAAGAGTGAACGAATCGTCATGGCAAATAACAACCTCGTGTTTCTACTTGGAGCTGTTGCATTCTTGCATGTTTCTGCCGCTTGTAAACCTGACACTTATCCGGTAAGTATTCCATGTATGTAACAATGTGAACGATCAGTATAAATATATATATATATATATATATATATATATATATATATATATATATGTGTGTGTGTGTGTGTGTGTGTGTGTGTGTGTGTGTGTGTGTGTGTGTGTGTGTGTGTGTGTGTGTGTGTGTGTGTGTGTGTGTGTGTGTGTGTGTGTGTGTGTGTGTGTGTGTGCCTGTGTGTGTAGTATATATATATACATGTGTGTGTTGTGTGAATGGTATGTGTGTGTGTGTGTGTGTGTGTGTGTGTGTGTGTGTGTGTGTGTGTATTTAATTTAAACGACTGTAGTATTTGCTTGGACAAGATCTTCACCCGGCAAGATCTGTCCCACAGTTTCAAAATGGCTGCCATTTTATATATTAAAAAATCATAACTTTTTCATTACACGCTTTCGAAAATTCGATTAAACACTACATAAAGCTGAATTTTTAAATTTGAAAATCTATTTCAACTTAAAAAAACGAATTTGTTGACAATCATGTTTCATTTTAATATTTTCATTGTGATTTGATAGTTTAAATCATGTGTGCAGATTTTAATGGCGATTAAAATTTTGATATCAGATCAAATATTAGATATTTGTGATAAAAAAATATAATTACGCCTTCTTCACGTCAGCGAGACAGTTGCGTGCCTTAGTTGATATACGCGAGCGCGGACACGTGTGTATCAATGCATATTGGAAGATGGGCATTAACATTTGTATTGTTTTGATTAACAGTGTTTTGGATCCTACGAGTGTTGCAGCAAGTCATGTGTGGATGGGTTCTGTGTTTCCAGCGGTGACAAACAAGAACCACCCAAACAGACCACATTGCCAACAACCACTACCAAAAAACCCAATCCAAATTGTCTACCAATCGCATCATTAGTAAGTATAAAATTTGTATTTGTATTGTAACTTAGTGGTGAATATTTAACTATAATTGTAGCAGCTGCCCCCACTGCTTTGATGAAAGACTGATTTGTAAGAGTGATGTAACATTTAATATTACAATCAGAAATAGAAAAAAACTAGGATGATTGTATACTTTGTCGCCGCAATCAATTTTAAAATACGCGGAAATTATTACTTTTGAAATTTTAAATTATATTGAAGATAGAGAATTAATCATTTCCATGCACTCATTAAAACATTGAAACGCATATGAATATGCAAAATGTTAATTTCGTTACAATTAAAAGATCTAATTTTTTTAAAGTTTATATTTTTGGATGGCGCAATTTGGAAACTGTTGAACGGATATTTTATTGCTAACGATTTTTACTAAGCTCCCAACAAAGTTTACACCAACGGTGAATGAAATTGGAACTAATCCGCGGGCCGTAATAAACCGTGGGCATCAATACCCACGAATGGTTGATTGTTAATTTTCAAGATTTCAAATTTCTCTTGTTACCATTTTTCCTTTTTTTAAAGTTGAAACGCCATTAAGCGCACCGTGCACTGTTTATTTTTTCAGTTTGATAAATAAGTTCCTTTCGTCACGCTCGGATTTGTAACGATTATTCGAGTAATTAAAAAAAATTAATAAAAATAAAAACGAGCGTAAGGACACAACAGGAAAGTCAAAAAAATGGGCTGTTAAACACACCAGTATTTAATAACAAACAATTTTTTAAATTTCCATTTGTTATGTACAATGAAAGTGTCAGAAAGATATTTCACTATAAATAAAAATGTTTTGCTTCTTTGCAGTGCCGTCGCGATGAGGATTGTTGCTCGAATTACTGTTACCAAGGGGACATCTACGTCTACTGCGAAATGAAGGGTGGCAGGACGACAGAAAAACCAAAGCCCACTGAGACCCAAAGTCCAACCCCAACTACTCCTACTACAACTACCAAACCTGCTGGTTGTGGTTTGGTAACCACCACTGCTGAACCTTGTAAGAAAAACGGAGTAAATGTGAGTATCCTTAAAGCGTCTGGTGAACGAAAGAACAGATGTTTTGTTTTTTACTATCTGTAGTACGGACAGTGTTTTTGCTGAACTTCCATACTTTACGCCAGTTGGACTAATGCCAACAAAGGTTCGGCTTTATATGAATCTTAAAGGCAATAACTGCGTCTCGAACCCACAACCTAGAGGTGCGCAGTTCAGATACACAACAGACTAATTGGTGCCTTAGCATCGGCCACACCGATCCACAAAGGATGTATGACATCTATTTAGGCAGCGGTTGCGTACGTTACAGTTGATTAAGCTAATTTACTACGAATTTTACATTTAAAATTTATTGTGTTTCGTATTTACAGTGTACTCTATGTAAAATATTCGCTACCGTCTTCTGACAACTATTGAATAAAATTTTGTTGAAACCACAAACACGTATGAACACTATGAACGTTTTAAGTAAACACAGCTTTTTAAATAAGACTAGTGTTTGGGGAGAGGGTGGTAGTTGGAAGGAAGGGAAAACATGTTTAAAAAATAAATTGAACAACGATCGGATAAATGCACTGTGGAAGGGGAAATGACAAATATATTTGTGTAAAACAGTGTCCAAAACATGTGTTTGGTATTGGAAATGCTTGTCCCTGCTTGTACGACAGGCAGGGATAGGGGACTGTCAGTAGGGCCACGTAACATGTAAGTTTAATGACTTTTAAGTAAATGTTGAAATTGTGCTAAGAACGTTATGCAAAAAAGTGTCATTTTTAATGGGACTGTCTATTCTTCATTAATATACAAGTTAGCTGCGTAAAATATAAAAAAAAATTGTCTGATTTGTGATGCCGCGCATGCGCATCCAAGTTGCATTTTTCCTATGACAGTTAAAAGTTTTCATGTTAAAATTTTCTACAAACAGTAAGTTTTAGCGCAAAATCTTTTTGTAATGTCAGAAGCCGGTTAAAAAATCTTTTTTAAAGATACCTCCTTTAATGTTTTGAATAATATGTTTTGAGCAAAATATGTTGGCTCAAGAAATAATATATATGATTATAACAACAAACTGTATATACAAGGTGACTCACAGTCAGCAAGGCCTGTATGAGTATGGGTCTCACAATGACTGTGCTTACTGGAAGCTCGAACAAGCCTTGTAAATACCTTGTTCCTTAAGCTTAGGTTAGTTTAGGTTCCTATGTGAGTAAATGAAAGAGTAAGGGTAGTATGAGCTATAGTGCAGGGTTCTCAATTTTTTCTGCTTTGACCCTTCGTCTGCATTAGCCCAAATGTGCACGATAGTCGGACGTTAAACACACAAAAAAAAAAATGCTTTGACCCCTTAAATATTTTTTTTTTCCGTAGACACCCCTATATGTTTGCAAAGTTTTGCAAAAATATCACCGCAAATGAAGCTTTTATTAAAAGTAATTCTTTAGAGCCTAATCCGATTTTATTAATAATTTGTATTTTATATTATTAGATATATATCAAAGATATAATTATGTTTATAGAAGCAAAAATTTAAATTATATATAAATCCCATAAGTACATACAATTTTAATGAGATGGTTGCGGTTGATGTCCTTCGATTATCTTACTTATATCCGGGGGAATATTTGTTAACATTAATCGCAAATCACCACGTTCTGACATATTGAATCGATTTCTCGTCTTTTGCAATAAATTATTTACACAGCCAAATCCTGCCTCAACAAAGTATGAAACTAGGAATTGTTGGCAATAGTGGTTCGCTGATACTTGTTATTTGACGTATTTTGTGCGGATGTCTTTAAGAAATTTATTTCATAGACAAGTGTTGATGAATAATATACCCTCCAATAGATCCCCGAATCCAATTGACCCCCTTCAAATTTAAATAGACCCCCAAGGGATCCAACTGGATCCTGATGAGAACCCCTGAGCTAGAGGTACGGTGGGATCGCTAAGCCCATCAGCTGCTCACTCCAACTGCCTCCGCCGGATTTAATTATTAATCTATACTTTCATTCAATAACAAAATATTATTCTATAGGTCAATATTAAAACAAATTAGGACATATGGGATTCAACTATGGGGTTTAGCTTGCAAATCGAATATTGCAATTTTACAACGCTTCCAATCAAAGGACTTACGTTTGATCTTACAAGCTCCCAATATGAAGTTACCCACAGACAGCTCAAAATGACGACTATCACTGAACAAATTAAAACATACAGTAACAGTTACAGACATCAGTCCGTCCAAATGTATCGGCTGATAATTATAATTAAATGATGACATCAACAACACGAAGACTCAAGAGGAGAATACCCAGAGATCTGACCGAACGACGGTTTGACCCAGCAGTCAAGTAATGTATTTGTGCAGTTGTTGTGGTTGTACTTGTATGTATCAATGGATATATACTTCTCATGTTATTGCAGTCATATAATTTACTTAGTATCTTATTGAAAGATTGTAAATAATTCTGGGGAAAAATATTGTATAGTCGTTTCCGTCTCCTAATGCATTTGTTTATTGTGTTGCAGTGCGGAGCAGACAACGACTGCTGTAGCCAGTACTGTGATGGTGGTTCATGTGCTGATAGCAGGCGTAGGAACTGCAGCAAAGGACACGAGGATCCTGTAAGTAAACAACGAAATATAATCAACGAAAGTAATGCTTAAATAATACAAGCACAATGTAACATCGGAATACAACTGCCTTGCTAAACTTATGAAACAATTTTGAAAAAGTTAAAAATAATTAATTATACTCAAACAAACATTGTTGTTTACAGTTTTATAATTCATGTTTTGCTAATATTCCTTATTGTTTTTAATATGTGTTCTTTTTGTAATTAATTTGTACAGTTTTAAAAAAAATAATTTTATCATTGTAATTAACGTTATAGATTCATATTTTAAAATAACGTAAACCATAAGAAAATGAACTCAGAGTATTTGAAAATTCTAAACGATAGTGTATACAGATTTTAACGTTGAATACTAAGATGAAATTAGGTATAAGGTACTTACTGAGCCTTTCTTAAGTATAAGAAACGTTACGTTTTTTTGAAGATTTACAATGACCGCCCTTTTGAAACTGTAGAAAGAATTTTCTGGATAAGAGATTAGTCCAAATAATTTCCAAAATCGTTTTCTGAGAGACGTTAAATAAAATCGATTAAAAAAATTTTTGAATTTTAAGAATGGTAACACACACACACACACACACACACATTGAGCTTATTTCATGGTCCCAGATGTGGGTTTTGCCGAGATGGCTGTTCCAATTTTCCTGTGAAAACTTGCTAATCACACACACTTCATTGGAAGCGGATTGGGCCTTGGCTTCCTTAATAATGCCAATCAAGTTTTTCTCTTTCTTGCCCAGCGTCCGCAAGTCGCCCTGCAACATCCTGTAGCCACTGCGTGTCCGTCCTACTCTTCTCTTTCCAAGAACCTTCCCAAACAGCAGTTTCTTCGACATTCCATATTCCAGCATCCTTTCCAAGTGATCCAACCACTCAATGCGGCGGAACTCAATAAAATGGGTGACACATATAGCATATACAGCTCACTATTTGTGTCAGTTCTCCAGCTCTCAGTTTCACTATCGTACACAGGTATTCTGAAGATTTTGGAGGTTGGTTTCTATTGCAGATGTTAGAGTCCGTGTTTCAGCTCCTTAAGTTAGTACAGGTCTAATCAGACCTTAGTGGTTCTTGACAAAATCGACGATTTAAAACCTAAAGTCGCAAAGTATGCTCGATTTGCAGCCATTATTCTTTGGTTTACTTCATTTAACATCGCGTTTTTGTAGGTTAACTCTGACCTCCCAAGCAAGTAAAGCTTCTGACACGTTCGAAGGTGTAACCTTGTGCTATGGAGTTACTGACGCTATCTTTTAAAGTGCTCATATATTTGGTGTTCTTTTCATTTATATGTAGACCCATTTTTTTTCTTTAAGGTCAAGGGCTTGAGTGAATTGTCCGCATATATACATATTTGGGCAACTGAGTTCAATATATTACCAGTTATATTCAACTTGTGTAACTTTTTATGGATTGAAAAGCTTAGCTGAAAGGGCATTGCCTTTCATTATAAACAACTAAATTGCTAAACGTAGTGTATAATATATAGCTAAACTAAATATTGCTAAACATAGTGTATACAAGAATATAAGTCTGAGATTGTTGTATTGCATTAAATTGATTAAACATGTGTGTTTCAGTGTGAAGAAAGCTGGGAGTGTTGTGACAGAACTTATTGCGTTCCTGACGGCAATACCAAAAACCCGAAACATAAGTGTTCCAAACTTTGTTTGGATGAATCAAAGCCGGTATGTAATGCAACCCTTATTATATAAACAATCGCTAGTTCTGTTGTCTACACATTTTGCCGCCATATTTTAAAATGAAATCGCAGTTTTGAGTTTTGTAGTCAAGTTTTTTTAATCCTTTGCTTTGTCTACACTAATAAATTCGTGACTGTGTTCGTCTGTCTATAAATAAAGATAAAGTTAAACATATCTTTATTTTTCATTCACCTGAGGTCGGGTATCCTGTAAGACGTACTGATTCCGTCTGTAAGACGTACTATTTATCTGTCTAACTATCTGTCCGTCCGTCCTTCCATCCATCCGTCAATCCTTTCGCCTATCTGTTCATCCGTCCTTTCATCAATCCGTCCATTTGTTCATCCGTCCGTCCGTAATTCTTTCCATCCGTTCATCAGTCCTTTCGTCCGTCAACCCGTCCGTCGCGTTTTACACTTTTCAGCCTCTTGAAGATAAAATAAAATTGAATTTATAAACAATTGATTGCTTTAAAAAAACATTGTTAACAATAAATAAATTGAGCGAAATAGCTTTGAACAGTTTAACGATAACAATATATTTTTGTTTTATTTTAGTGCGACGGTGAAGAACAATGCTGTCCAGGTACACAGTGTGTTGATAATAAATGTCAGTAACGTTGAAGATTGCAAGAGGAAACAAAATGTATGCAGAAAATACATTTTAAGAAATAAAACAATGAATAAATTTGAATTTTAATTATGATGGTCATTTTGCCCTATCATCTGTATACAATTCTTTTCCCAATTTCCGTTTAAAAATTCCTATTCAACAATCAGATATTATTGTAAAATACAACTGGATGAATTTTTGTTGAAAATACACGACGAAGTTGATTAAATTTAGTAATGAAATATTTTTCCTTTTAACGATTTTAGTAAACAGTAAAAACAAATTAGGAACAAGCTGTCAGTGAAAGAAGATTGGAAAAAGATCTTCGTAACTACCCGTAATTAAGAATGACGTAAGGAAAATAGACAAAATGAATATAAAATGGAGTGAAATTTTAACGGTTAAAAATGGATCATAATGAGGTAGTAGACTAGGCACAACAGCCCATGGTATTTATCAGCTGTTATGAAACGTATTTGTTTTCTCGGTGGCAGGCTTAAGTTTTAATTGTTAAGACAATGCGTTGGATCCAAACTTGAAATGTTTTCCATTGTTCTGCACATATTTTGGTTGTTTGCTGAAGTAATTTTTCTGTCTTTCTACCCTACCGTTTTCCTTCAAAATTCTGTTTCCCCATTATAAACAGCATTAAAACAGCATTTATTAAATTTTTAATTTTGACATTGCGTTGAAAGTGCGAAAATTGTCGCTGACTGATTACAAATTCATTTACAAATTTAAAAGTATTTTATAAATAAGAAATACTAAGTTTAGCAGTTTTTAACGTTGATTTGGTGAAATCGGATTTCTGTAGGTTATTAATGACCGCTAATAAGCAGTTTAATTGTCCAACGTATTGTAAATATCGATTTTCGTGCAAAGTTTCAATCAAACTGTACTAAAATTACGAATATAAGAGTACTAATACATAGACTATAATATATATTTTTTAAATTATATTTCAATAAGTGGCCAGAATAGGCCAGAATACATATCTAGTGGCCAGAATAGGCGATAATTTCAAGGTCCTCAATCGTAGTTCTTACTATGATGGCTTCTGTTTGTGTATTTCTTTGTTTATCTCCAAGTACAGGACAGAGTGAGTGTGACGGTAACCGATCTGAAGTTCGCATGTGATAACAGAAAAGAATAAACACTGAGTTTTATTACTACAGGACGTTCAGCCACCCCCAAGTTGAAGGGGCGGATTAAAGTACGGGATAAATGTACTAGTACGTTCTTACTACACTTAATACTTATTGCAAAATGAGCTATTGCAATACTATCATTGTACTGGCGCCCTGCACCAGAAACAAGCGCCCTCTAGTTACATTTTTAACGAGTCTAAATAAGTTACGTACATGTAAATGTTTTAGCACACTGAGTTTCACAATTTTGGTCTGATTTAATTTAAACGATTTTAGTAATAGCTTCCACCAAGATCCGTCCCACAGTTTCAAAATGGTTACCATTATATATAATAAAAAAATCATTAATTTTTTATTACACGCTTTCGAAAATTAGATTATACACTACATAAAGCTGAATTTTTAATTTTGAAAGTCTATTTAAACTTTAAAGAAAACGAATTTTTTGGCAATCATGTTTCATTTTAATATTTTCATTGTGATTTGATAATTTAAATCACGAGTGCAGATTTTAATGACGATTACAATTTTGAAAACAGGTATTCAAACATTAGATATTTGTGATAAAAAAATATAATTTCGCCTTCTTTACGTCAGCGAGACAGTTGCGTGCCTTAGTTATTACAGTTAATCAGTAACTTAATATTCGACGTGATAAATACCACGTAACACGATTTCACTGTACAGTTTGTTTATAGTTAATCGCGTACTTGAAGCCTAATGTTTTAAACAAGAAAGTATTTTACCTTATATAGGAACAATATTAAGTTTTACTTAAGCAATCCAATATATTTATAAGATTTCTTAATTGTTCTAAATTGTAAAGGTTAAACAACGCTAAACCAAACAATCACTACTTAGCCTTCATAAATTATGCGGAAGGGTTTAAGCCAGTCTTGTTGACAAGGCGAATGGTATACATGACCCTACATAAATGAAAGGCACTTAAGGTTGCCTGGAGACTGTGATAGGAATTCAGTGGCTTGGTTAAATCGACATTGTTTTTCGTAACTGAAACGTAGGTGTGTATCAATGGAAGAAGGGCACTAATACCGTAACCAAATGTAAAAGTATTTTGGGTAATACGTTGCCTAGGAGATTGCGAAAACGGAGGTTAATTAATTAAAAGGGAGGTGCACAACAAATTATTTAAAAACTATGAAATTTAGCGAATTACCACCGGAAATTCAGACCTAAAAATGAGCGCCGATCCAGACCTCTACAGTAGATCACTTTTAAAACATCGTTAAAACTGATTACATATATAAATCTTTTAAAACACACACACACACACACACACACACACACACACACACACACACACACACACACACACACACACACACACACACACACACACACACACACACACATATATGTAGATCCCACAAAATAGTTTTGTATAGCCTATATTTATTATTTGATTTTTAACTTTAATTTTGATTTATTTTTGTGTGTAATAATAACTAAATATTACAATGTCTATCCCAACGCTGAAGAAAGAATACCTGGACATGATTCCAGAGTTTAGAACCAACAGATTCATAGATAGAACCAACAATAGATTCATCAGATAGAACAAAAAAACCAATAGATTCATCACAATATGTAAACCTATTCACACTGAGCTAATAAAATATAAAAGCTAAACTGTCATTAAATATATATAACACTATATATATTTGTCTATATATATATATATATATATATATATATATATATATATATATATATAAGTTATATAGACAATAATTGTAGACTTTGCTAGATTTAGTGATGACAATGTAGTTTTATTCATAGTAAGCATTTTCATTGTACTTAGAGAAGAAAGAGCAGAAGTCAGTGTTAGTCGAGGTTTCACTCAGTTCGCATCTCAATGCATATGAGACGAACTTAAATAATTATTATAAGTTTTAAGTGGATATTAAAGTCTTATTGTAATTAATAAAAAGTTGTTTTTTAAAAAGCGAAATCCTCGAAACCATACCATAAGTGGCGCAGTCGGTAGGACACATCGGGAAAATTAGCGCATATAATTTTTCTTCTGTTTCAACTGATTAACCAAAGTGTCGAACAAAAGACCAACCGTTTAATTTAATAAACGTATATTATTAAAGTGAACACAAGCAACCGGCAAAGTGAAGATTTTCAACCGTTGAGTGAACTTCTACATCCGAAGCGAAGTGAAGTGTTTGTGCGAATTTTTCGTGGCAAGTGCGCGTAAAATGAGCAAAGTATTTTGGATCTTATTGTAAGTAGATCCCACAAAATAGTTTTGTATAGCCTATATTTTATTATTTGATTTTTAACTTTAATTTTGATTTATTTTTGTGTGTAATAATAACTAAATATTACAATGTCTATCACAACGCTGAAGAAAGAATACCTGGACATGATTCTAGAGTTTAGCGGAGAACCAACCATGCTTAATAGATTCATCACAATATGTGATAAAATGGTCAATAAATTCTTTGTAGCTGATAATTTAGAAGATTTCCAAAATGAATATTTGTTTTCGTCCATATTATCAAAATTAAAGGTGAAAGCTCTTGAAATGGTAGTTAATTCTAATACTTATGTTTCAGCAGTTGTAAAAAGAATTTTGATAACTAGTTATTTAGATAAGAGGGATTGTTTCACTTTGAATCTTGAAATGGCCGAATTAAAGCAAGAAAACGGCGAATCACCTTTCAAATTTTATGAAAAGATTCAAAAGCTATTAAATTTACAGATAGCATTTTTTGTAAACAGAGAACCATCCGCTAGCGATGTTCTATGCAAGTATGCACAAAAATTAGCATTACGTGTTCTGTTAAGGGGACTTCAGGAACCGCTAGGGTCCCTCATGAGAACTAAATACCCCATCTCACTTGAAGAAGCAGTCGGTATGCTTACAAACGATTTCAGTTTAAAAACAACAAATTATTCCAAACAAACCGTTCCAACATTCCACCAAAAAACCAATACATGCGAATCCATAAACCAATACCTAACCATCAGTTTCAACAAAACCCTTATAAACAATTGCATCAACCAGTACAACCCAATTTTAACTATGGACACAGACAACATTACAGTCAGCCACAAAAATATTTCGTAAGTAATAATACTCCAGAAACAAATCAAAGTTATCGACCCACGCCAATAAGCATTTCGACTAGACAAACGGGCACAGCGATCAGACAAAATAAATTATACCAGATGACCGGCAAGCAGGTTGACCAAGAAAGCGATGTACGAACTGACGAGGCAAATGCCTAATGTTTCCTTATCAGACCAGGATTTGACAGACTTTGAAGAAACCCAATTCGATGACGAAAGTTACCAAAATAATAGCAATTTCGATACCGAGGAAACCATGTACTCCGACAGTGTTGATAAAACAGCTTTTTCAACAGAAACGGGGCACTTTGAATTTTTAAGAATTCCGTTCGGTCTCAAAAATAGCCCACCGACTTTCCAAAGAGTAATGAACAACATTTTTCGAGGGATTCAAAATGAATCATGCTTGACCTACCTCGACGATATAATAATATATTCTACTAGTTTAGAAGAACACGTAAATAGGTTAAGAGAGGTTTTCAACAGATTAAGAGAAGCTAATTTTAAAATTCAACCCGATAAAACAGAATTTTTGGGAAAAGAAGTCGCTTATTTAGGGCATATAGTGACACCAGAAGGAGTTAAACCTAACCCAGACAAAATCAGAGCTATAAAAAACTATCCGATTCCGAAAACACCAAAAGAAATCAAAGGATTTCTTCGACTACTTGGATACCACAGAAAGTTTATTAAAGACTTCGCGAAAATAACAAAACTCAAATAACAAAAACCCACTGTTTAAAAAAGAAGTCAAAATTGATATTAATAAACCCGAATATATAAATTGTTTTGAAACTTGCAAAAATATCTTATGTAATGAACCTTTATTACAATATCCGGACTTTGAAAAAGAATTTATTCTGACAACTGATGCAAGCAATTATGCAGTAGGTGCAATTTTATCACAAATCAAAACGGAGTAGACCTACCAATAGCATACGCCAGTAGAACTCTTAATAGACGGGAATCCCAATGTCCTGCCATTGAAAAAGAGCTTCTTGCAATCATTTTTGGAACTAAATACTTCAGACCTTACCTATACGGAAGGAAATTTAAAATTTATACGGATCATAAACCCCTACAGAGGTTATTTTCCGTTAAAGAACCAAATTCCAGGTTACTTAGGTGGAGATTAAAATTAGAGGAGTACGATTATTAGATTAGGTACAAAAAAGGAAAATTAAACCGAAATGCCGACGCCTTGTCGAGGATACAGCTAAATATCACTGAGCATAATGCGAACAATTAGCGTGCTACGGATGAAGAACTACACAAAACAATAGCCGAGTCGACTAGTTTGTACTTTCCTGAATTGGACGTAATGAATCAATAATCGCAAATTTTGACGCGGAAGAGGAGACACACGCCGCAGATCAAGAGGAAATGAACGCAGAAAGCGACCAGACCATCTTTCTTAACTTACTTCTTTGAACTTCTTGAACTTGAAGTTCTTTCTAACTTTGAAGGGAACACACAAGTGGAAATACCCATCTCAGACGAGCCGGTAAATTTCGGAAAAAACCAAATTTTGCTAAGTCTTGTGAAATATCAACCTAAGGACGTAAAAATACTAAAGCTATTTGGAACCAGTAAAATAAGATTAATAGTTGAAATATCTGAAAATAACTTATATAATGACATTGTTAAGTTTGTGATGGAATATTTGGTACCCAATGTTAAATATAATATTTATTTTGAAAACGACTTTTATGAAAAATTTGTGACATGTATAACTAAACATTTCAAAAATTCAAAACTTTGGTTAGTTAAATGTAACACTAAGTTGTTAGATGTGACTAGAGAAGATGAAATTCAAGAAATAATAGAAAATTATCACGTAAGCAAAATCTAGGTATCATATCTAGGTATTGTCTTTTCAGTGTTGGAGTAGTCATTGTCATTGTTAAATTCCTACTTATAACTTAAATTAAAATATGTAATATAAATTTTGACACTAAAAAATTTTCAATAATGCATGTTTAATCAGAACTTAAAATCAATATTTTCAATAACTTAAAATCAAAATATATTTATAGCACTTAAATTATGAAATTATTTAGATTGAAAACTATGTGCAAATTAGTGTAATTTTTCACTTGAAAATATTTTACACTTTAATACGCAATATAAATTTTTTGTTGAATATTAAAAACTATTGTTGTTTTATTGAAATAATTAGACAACTGTCTTAATTAATAGATTTCCTACTTACAATAGGATGTAGAACATTATGTTCATGGTGTAAGTAATCTTCGATCTTTAGCGATCCTATTCTTTCTTCTCTCTTCTTTTGTCTGTCTTCTTTCTTCCCTCTTCTCTCTTCTTTTTTCTTTCTTCCTTCTTCTCTCTTCTTTCTTCTTTCTTCTCTCTTCTATCTTCTTTGACACCCGACGGACGTTACATGCCTTAACTCTCCGAGTATCTTGCTCTGCCGATTTAATGTTCGCTTAATTCTTCAGAAGTCTCACTCTGGAAGATCAATATACTCTTGACTTTCCAAAGCGTGTTGTCCCGCCTCGTTAACGGTTAATACCGAAAAAGATGCTAATATTCACTTAAGAACTTTCGAGGAGGTCCTACCGACTGCGCCACTTATGGTATGGTTTCGAGGATGTCGCTTTAAAAAAAAACAAACTTTTTTTTAATTACAATAAGAATTTATCATGCACTTTAAAACTTATAATAATTACGTAAGTTCGACTCACATGCATTGAGATGCGAACTGAGTGAAACCTCGACTAACACTATGCTCCTGCTCCTCCCTCTCCACTTACAATAAAAATGCTTACCTTGCTAAAACTACATTGACATCACTAAATCTAAAAAGTCTAAACTTATTGCCTAAAAAACACATTGACATCACACACACACACACAACACACACACACAAACTTATTGCACACACACACACACACACACACACACACACACACACACACACACATATATATACACACACATATACACACACATATATATATATATATATATATATATATATATATATATATATATATATATATATATATATATATATATATATATATATAAATTTTAATGAGGTTTATGATGATGGTCGTTTTTAAATTTTTGACTGTAAAATACGAATGGTTCTGATAATTATTCAGTGGTGTTTGTTTTTGGAGCTGCGTGCGCTTGAATACGCTTCAAAAGTAAGAAGTGCATACTGCTAGTGCTTACATCTACCACATCGTGTAACAACGCCTACACGTAGCATATAAGCCTGCGACACGTGGGCTTATCCTAACCTATCTGTCTAATAGAGTATTTTGGGCGTTAAAAGCCTTTACAGAGGATTTAAATATTAACTAACCTTCAAATTTGTATCTTATTAAAATATTAGCTTTGTTAATCATAATATCACTGTAAACGGAACTGTCATTTTTTTTATTATGTAGCACAAACACTGCACTAACTTTCTTAGTTTAAAAATCGCACGCAACTGTATCGGTGAGGTGATTGAAGCGAGTTAGCGAAATTATTTTTGTTTTCGTTTCACGAACCAACGAACTGGATTCCGTAATTTCGACAAGTTTAAAATTACATAAAACATAGAAGCTTACGAAATTAATTTATTAAATAATTTGAGCGCACTACGTCTAAACAAAAAAACAATATCGATAAGTGAAAACTAAAAGTTTAAAATTATACTAAACTAAGTGAGAAGAAGTAGAAGATGCTCCAAATCCGCTTATTGATCTACCTTCTCGTCTTCTTAAAGGTTCACATTGCACAAAAGAGTAATATTATTGAATGTTTATAACCGGGATTGAATTGACCGTCAGGTAGACGAATAGTTTTGCTGTGAGGCGAGTATTTTACTTAAAAAAAAACTGACTACCCAAAGTAAAACTTAATTTAATGCCATGTCGGGATTAAAAATAAATGAATATTTGTAAAGCCTGCATTTATTGACACTTAATGCTTTATATTATAAGATAGTTGAATTACTTGTAAATAGAAACATTAATTTATGCAGGTCTTAATACAGATTGCAATAGTGAAAGCTGATTTTCAAAAACAGACGTGAATTTTTGGAGATTATAAATAGTCATCATTTGATTCAGAGCCTATGCATGGCGTATAAGGGATAAGCCTCAGACACAAGGGCTTATCCTAACTTTGTATGCGATTTATACGTTGCCCAAACCTGTCTGTCTAATAGGGTATTTAGGGCGTTACAGGTCTTTATAAAGGATTTAAATATGTAACCTTAAGATTACGGTATTAGTTGTGATACTTAATGATGCTTGTGCTTAACTGAACTTACATTTATTTTATTAATGCAGAACAAAAAGTGCACTAATCGCGGCACGCAGCTGTCTCGCTGAAGCGATGGAAGTGAATTTTTAAGAGAATTTATTTTTATTCTATCCTTTTTTCAAAATATAACTTCACCATTATAAACACAGCTAAAATCAAATATTTTTTGCATTTAAAACTTTCAAATTGCATTGAAAATACGAAAATGAACCCTGACCGCATTTCAAAATTGTTGAACGGATTTTGCTGGTTAAAAAATTGTCCTAAAACGTATACCAAATTCTACAAAGTTTGAATAAAATCAGACGTGAAAGTGATTGCGTCTCACATATATTTATACACTTCGGAAGTCAGGATCGGTGTTCATTTCAAGGTCCTGGGTCTGGGTAATACCATGATGGCCGCTCCAATAGTATATTTGTCATGGAAATGCGCAATACGTGTGTTGACATTATAAGCCTTATGTTTGCATGCAGCCATAAAATCCTTGATACTGATTTAATCAAATCAGGTGTAGGTCCTGTTATGTCCTACACGTGCCGCTTACTTCCTTCAGGGAGTAATGCAGGAAGCCGTTTGTACTTTAGCAGGAGGCGTTTGCAGATTCCAACAATTCGCACTTAATAAAGACAAAACGTCTTTGGGATTTCCTTGTAACCTAATTCAGGAAATTTACAATTTACCGCGGTCTACCTTTATACGAGAATTTACAGTTGTTTTGTAGGTACTTTATTTATATGTAAAGTAGTTAATTAATTCTACTTGCGGTTATTTTAATTAATTAATTTCGTTAAATTATAAAAATTTAGACCAACGAATGATGAAAAAACTGCGTGAAGACTTTGTGACTTTATTTGTTATTTTAATTTCACGTAATTTTTAATCAAATCCAGTTCAAACAAAAAACATAAAAATAGATTATTGGGATATAATTTTTAGATCGATTTGATTACGAATCTTTTCATAAAGTATGACGAAATTTGTAGCTAAACTTAATAGACAGAGTTTAAAATATAGGTTATTTCTTTCGTGTCAAATATGGTTGAAACTCCAGTCATTCTGCCGCGTCCACAAACTTATGCACTTCAAGGTCTTATGTTCGAGACCAGAGTTACTGCTGTAAGCTTCTAAGTGGCAATTTTATTTCGATTTACTTCAAATGTGGTACTGAAATCGATTTTTTTAATTGCTTGGACAAGTTCGTTAACCAGCAGAATTCGTTCAACAGTTTCGAAATGCCAAACATTTTAAATCTTTAAAAATGCATAACGTTTTTGTCCGAAATATTTGAAAATGTAATTCCACTGTAATTTTATGACGGTCAGGGTCCATCTGCGTACTTTAATTGCAATTCAAAAGTTCTTAATGCTGTTCATGAAAATAAAATCAGAGTTTAAAAATTATTGAAAGATAAAAAAATAAGCAGCGAGAGAGCTGGGTGCCAAAATTATTTTACTTTACTGAGAGAAAATGAAATGTTATTGAACAATAAAAATATCTTCTTTGTACGATACATTCACATTTAATAACGTGTTGTTTTACGTCAATCAACACAAATATAACGGAATTATTTTGTAACTGTGTTCGCAGGTGCGGCGCATCCTTGTCTGTATCACTTGTTCAAATAATAAAAACAGTAAAAGTCACGTCGTAACCGAAAATTATGCTCATTATGCAGACTATAAATACCCTTAAAATCGAAAATTAATTATATAGCTCGGTTAAGAGTGAACGAATCGTCATGGCAAATAACAACCTCGTGTTTCTACTTGGAGCTGTTGCATTCTTGCAGTGTGTTTCTGCCTCTTGTAAACCTGACACTTATCCGGTAAGTATTCCATGTATGTAACAATGTGATCGATCTGTATAAATGTGTGTGTGTGTGTGTGTGTGTGTGTGTGTGTGTGTGTGTGTGTGTGTGTGTGTGTGTGTGTGTGTGTGTGTGTATATATATATATATATATATATATATATATATATATATATATATATATATATATATATATATATGTGTGTGTGTGTGTGTGTGTGTGTGTGTGTGTGTGTGTGTGTGTGTGTGTGTGTGTGTGTGTGTGTGTGTGTGTGTGTGTGTGTGTGTGTGTGTGTGTGTGTATATATATATATATATATATATATATATATACATGTGTGTATTGTGTGAATGGATAGCCGTCTCGGTGGTCTAGTGGATAGCGTACTAGGCTTTCACCCCGAGGATCCGGGTTCGATTCCCGGCTAGGGCTTGGCATTTTCACACGCAATAAATCATCCCACCGTCTGCATTAGCCCTGTGTGTGTGTGTGTGTGTGTGTGTGTGTGTGTGTGTGTGTGTGTGTGTGTGTGTGTGTGCGTATTTAATTTAAACGATTGTAGTAATTGCTTGGACAAGATCTTCACCCAGCAAGATCCGTCCCACAGTTTCAAAATGGCTGCCATTTTATATATTAAAAATCATAACTTTTTCATTACACGTTTTCGAAAATTCGATTAAACACTACATAAAGCTGATTTTTTTTAAATTTGAAAATCTATATCAACTTAAAAAAACGAATTTGTTGACAATCATGTTTCATTTTAATATTTTCATTGTGATTTGATAGTTTAAATCATGTGTGCAGATTTTAATGGCGATTAAAATTTTCATATCTGATCAAATATTAGATATGTGTGATAAAAAAATATAATTACGACTTCTTCACGTCAGCGAGACAGTTGCGTGCCTTAGTTGATATACGCGAGCGCGGACACGTGTGTATCAATGCATATTGGAAGATGGGCATTAACATTTGTATTGTTTTGATTAACAGTGTTTTGGATCCTACGAGTGTTGCAGCAAGTCATGTGTGGATGGGTTCTGTGTTCCCAGCGGTGAAAAACAAAAACCACCCAAACAGACCACATTGCCAACAACCACTACCAATCGCAATTGTAAACCATTCGCATCATTAGTAAGTATAAAATTTGTATTTGTATTGTAACTTTCGTTGCAACTATATGGTGAATACTTGACTTAATTGTAGCAGCTGCTTTGATGAAAGACAAATTTGTAAGAGTGATGTAACATTTAATATTACAATCAGAAATAGAAAAAAACTAGGATGATTGTATACTTTGTCGCCGCAATCAATTTTAAAATACGCGGAAATTATTACTTTTGAAATTTTAAATTATATTGAAGATAGAGAATTATTCATTTCCATCCACTCGTAAAAATATTGAAACGCATATGAATACGCAAAATGTTAATTTCGTTACAATTAAAAGATCTATTTTTTTTTAAGTTTACATTTTTGTTTTGCGCAATTTGGAAACTGTTGAACCAATATATTATTGCTAACGATTTTGACTAAGCACCGAATAAAATTTGCACCAAAGTTGAATGAAATTGGAAATAATCCGCACGCAGTAATAATCCGTGGTCATCAATAGCCACGAATGGTTGATTGTAAATTTTTAAGATTTCAAATTTCTCTCGTTACTAATTTTTCCTTTTTTTCAAGTTGAAACGCCAATAAGCGCACCGTGCACTGTTTATTTTTTCAGTTTGATAAATAAGTTCGTTTCGTCACGCTCGGATTTGTAACGCTCATTCGATTAATTTAAAAACGAATAAAAATAAAGACGAGCGTAAGGACACAACTATTATTATTAATACTAAAGATTATAAATTTGTCGAATGTCAAAAAAGTGGGCTGTTAAACACACCAGTATTTAATAACAAACATATTTTAAATTTCCATTTGTTATGTACAATAAAAGTGTCAGAAGGATATTTCACTATAAATAAAAATGTTTTGCTTCTTTGCAGTGCCATCGCGATGAGGATTGTTGCTCGAATTACTGTTACCAAGGGGACATCTACGTCTACTGCGAAATGGAGGGTGGCAGGACGACAGAAAAACCCAAGCCCACTGAGACCCAAAGTCCAACCCCAACTACTCCTACTACAACTACCAAACCTGCTGGTTGTGGTTTGGTAACCACCACTGCTGAACCTTGTAAGAAAAACGGAGTAAATGTGAGTATCCTTAGAGCGTCTGGTGAACGAAAGAACAGATGTTTTGTTTTTTACTATCTGTAGTACGGACAGTGTTTTTGCTGAACTTCCATACTTTACGCCAGTTAGACTAACGCCAACAAAGGTTCGCCGTTATATGAATCTTAAAGGCAATAACTGGGTCTCGAACCCACAACCTATAGGTGCGCAGTTCAGATACACAACAGAGCATAATTGGTGCCATAGCATCGGCCACAGCGATCCACCGAGGATGTATGACATCTATTTAGGCAGCAGTTGTACGTTACAGTTGATTAAGCTAATTTACTACGAATTTTACATTTAAAATTTATTGTGTTTCGTATTTACAGTGTACTCTATGTAAAATATTCGCTACCGTCTTCTGACAACTATTGAATCAAATTTTGTTGAAACCACCAACACGTATGAACACTATGAACGTTTTAAGTAAACACAGCCTTTTAAATAAGACTAGTGTTTGGGGAGAGGGTGGTAGTTGGAAGGAAGGGAAAACATGTTTAAAAAATAAATCGAACAACGATCGTACAAATGCACGGTGGAAGGGGAAATCAAAAATATATTTGTGTAAAACAGTGTCCAAAACATGTGTTTGGTATTCGAAATGCTTGTCCCTGTATGTACAACAGGCAGGGATAGGGGACTGTCAGTAGGGCCACGTAACATGTAAGTTTAATGACTTTTAAGTAAATGTTGAAATTGTGCTAAGAACGTTATGCAAAAAAGTGTCATTTTTAATGGGACTGTCTATTCTTCATTAATATACAAGTTAGCTGCGTAAAATATAAAAAAAAATTGTCTGATTTGTGATGCCGCGCATGCGCACCCAAGTTGCATTTTTCCTATGACAGTTAAAAGTTTTCATGTTAAAATATTCTACAAACAGTAAGTTTTAGCGCAAAATCTTTTTGTAATGTCAGCAGCCGGTTAAAAAATCTTTTTTAAAGATACCTCCTTTAATGTTTTGAATAATATGTTTTGAGCAAAAAGTATGTTGACTCAAGAAATAATATATATGATTATAACAACAAACTGTATAAACAAGGTGACTCACAGTCAGCAAGGCCTGTATGAGTATGGGTCTCACAATGACTGTGCTTACAGGAAGCTCGAACAAGCCTTGTAAATACCTTGTTCCTTAAGCTTAGGTTAGTTTAGGTTCCTATGTGAGTAAATGAAAGAGTAAGAGTAGTATGAGCTATAGTGCAGGGGTTCTCAACCTTTTTTGGCTTTGACCCCTTCGTCTGCATTAGCCCAAGTGTGCACGATAGTCGGACGTTAAACACAAAAAAAAAAAATGCTTTGACCCCTTAAATATTTTTTTTTATTCCGTAGACACCTCCTATATGTTTACAATGTGTTGCACAAATATCACCGCAAATGAAGCTTTTATTAAAAGTAATTCTTTAGAGCCTAATCCGATTTTATTAATAATTTGTATTTTATATTATTAGATATATATATCAAAGATATAATTATGTTTATAGAAGCAAAAATTTAAATTATGTATAAATCAGGGCCTACATACAATTTTAATGAGATGGTTGCGGTTGATGTCCTTCGATTATCTTACTTATATCCGGGGAATTATTTGTTAATATTAATCGCAAATCACCACGTTCTGATATATTGAATCAATTTATCGTATTTTGCAATAAATTACTTACACAGCTAAATCCTGCCTCAACCAAGTAAGAACTGGGAATTGTTGGTAATAGTAGTACGGTGATAATTGTTATTTGACGTATTTTGTGCGGATGTCTTTAAAAATTGAATTTATTTCATAGACAACTGTTGGTGAATAATAGACCCCCCCCCATTAGACTCCCGAATTCAATTGACCCCTTCAAATTTAAATAGACCCAAAGGGATCCAACTGGATCCTGATGAGAACCCCTGAGCTAGAGGTATGGTGGGATCGCTAAGCCCATCAGCTGCTCAATCCAACTGCCTCCGCCGGATTTAATTATTAATCTATACTTCCAGTGAATAACAAAATATTATTCTATAGGTCAATATTAAAACAAATTAGGACATATGGGATTCAACTATGGGGTTTAGCTTGCAAATCGAATATTGCAATTTTACAACGCTTCCAATCAAAAGGACTTACGTTTCATCTTACAAGCTCCCAATAAAGTTATACACAGACAGCTCAAAATGACGACTATCACTGAACAAAATAAAACATACAGTAACAGTTACAGACATCAGTCCGTCCAAATGTATCGGCTGATAATTATAATTAAATGATGACATCAACAACACGAAGACTCAAGAGGAGAATACCTAGATATCTGACAGGTGAGAGAACGACGGTTTGACCCAGCAGTCAAGTAATGTATTTGTGCAGTTGTTGTGGTTGTACTTGTATGTATCAATGGAGATATACTTCTCATGTTATTGCAGTCATATAATTTACTTAGTATCTTATTGAAAGATTGTAAATAATTCTGGTAAAAATATTGTATAGTCCTTTCCTATCTACTAATGCATTTGTTTATTGTGTTGCAGTGCGGAGCAGACAACGACTGCTGTAGCCAGTACTGTGATGGTGGTTCATGTGCTGATAGCAGGCGTAGGAACTGCAGCAAAGGACACGAGGATCCTGTAAGTAAACAACGAAATATAATCAACGAAAGTAATGCTTAAATAATACAAGCACAATGTAACATCGGAATATAACTGCCTTGCTAAACTTATGAAACAATTTTGAAAAAGTTAAAAATAATTAATTATACTCAAACAAACATTGTTGTTTACAGTTTTATAATTCATGTTTTGCTAATATTCCTTATTGTTTTTAATATGTGTTCTTTTTGTAATTAATTTGTACAGTTTTAAAAAAAATAATTTTATCATTGTAATTATCGTTATAGATTCATATTTTAAAATAACGTAAACCATAAGAAAATGAACTCAGAGTATTTGAAAATTCTAAACGATAGTGAATACAGATTTTAACATTGTTTACTAATATGAAATTAGATATAAGGTACTTACTGAGACTTTCTTAATTATAAGAAACGTTACGTTTTTTTGAAGATTTACAATGACCGCCCTTTTGAAACTGTTGAAAGAATTTTCTGGATAAGAGATTAGTCCAAATAATTTCCAAAATCGTTTTCTGAGTGACGTTAATTAAAATCGATTAAAAAAATTTTTGTATTTTAAGAATGGTAACACACACACACACACACACACACACACACACACACACACACACACACACACACACACACATTGAGCTTATTTCATGGTCCCAGATGTGGGTTTTGCCGAGATGGCTGTTCCAATTTTCCTGTGAAAACTTGCTAATCACACACACTTCATTGGAAGCGGATTGGGCCTTGGCTTCCTTAATAATGCCAATCCAAGTTTTTCTCTTTCTTGCCCAGCGTCCGCAAGTCGCCCTGCAACATCCTGTAGCCACTGCGTGTCCGTCCTACTCTTCTCTTTCCAAGAACCTTCCCAAACAGCAGTTTCTTCGACATTCCATATTCCAGCATCCTTTCCAAGTGATCCAACCACTCAATGCGGCGGAACTCAATAAAATGGGTGACACATATAGCATATACAGCTCACTATTTGTGTCAGTTCTCCAGCTCTCAGTTTCACTATCGTACACAGGTATTCTGAAGATTTTGGAGGTTGGTTTCTATTGCAGATGTTAGAGTCCGTGTTTCAGCTCCTTAAGTTAGTACAGGTCTAATCAGACCTTAGTGGTTCTTGACAAAATCGACGATTTAAAACCTTAAAGTCGCAAAGTATGCTCGATTTGCAGCCATTATTCTTTGGTTTACTTCATTTAACATCGCGTTATATATTTGGTGTTCTTTTCATTTATATGTAGACCCATTTTTTTTTCTTTAAGGTCAAGGGTTTGAGTGAATAATCGTCCATATATATTATTTGGGCAACTTTCATATATTACCAGTTATATTCAACTTGTGTAACTTTTTATGGATTGAAAAGCTTAGCTGAAAGGGCATTGCCTTTCATTATAAACAACTAAATTGCTAAACGTAGTGTATAATATATAGCTAAACTAAATATTGCTAAACATAGTGTATACAAGAATATAAGTCTGAGATTGTTGTATTGCATTAAATTGATTAAACATGTGTGTTTCAGTGTGAAGAAAGCTGGGAGTGTTGTGACAGAACTTATTGCGTTCCTGACGGCAATACCAAAAACCCGAAACATAAGTGTTCCAAACTTTGTTTGGATGAATCAAAGCCGGTATGTAATGCAACCCTTATTATATAAACAATCGCTAGTTCTGTTGTCTACACATTTTGCCGCCATATTTTAAAATGAAATCGCAGTTTTGAGTTTTGTAGTCAAGTTTTTTTAATCATTTGCTTTGTCTACTCTAATAAATTCGTGACTGTGTTCGTCTGTCTATAAATAAAGATAAAGTTAAACATATCTTTATTTTTCATTCACCCTGGGAAAGGTCAAAACTTGAGATATCCTGTAAGACGTACTGATTCCGTCTCGTAAGACGTACTATTTATCTGTCTAACTATCTGTCCGTCCGTCCTTCCATCCATCCGTCAATCCTTTCGCCTATCTGTTCATCCGTCCTTTCATCAATCCGTCCATTTGTTCATCCGTCCGTCCGTAATTCTTTCCATCCGTTCATCAGTCCTTTCGTCCGTCAACCCGTCCGTCGCGTTTTACACTTTTCAGCCTCTTGAAGATAAAATAAAATTGAATTTATAAACAATTGATTGCTTTAAAAAAACATTGTTAACAATAAATAAATTGAGCGAAATAGCTTTGAACAGTTTAACGATAACAATATATTTTTGTTTTATTTTAGTGCGACGGTGAAGAACAATGCTGTCCAGGTACACAGTGTGTTGATAATAAATGTCAGTAACGTTGAAGATTGCAAGAGGAAACAAAATGTATGCAGAAAATACATTTTAAGAAATAAAACAATGAATAAATTTGAATTTTAATTATGATGGTCATTTTGCCCTATCATCTATATGCAATTTTTTTCCCAATTTCCGTTTAAAAATTCCTATTCAACAATCAGATATTATTTTAAAATACAACTGGATGAATTTTTGTTGAAAATACACGACGAAGTTGATTAAATTTAGTAATAAAATATTTTTTCTTTTAACGATTTTAGTAAAGAGTAAAAACAAATTAGGAACAAGCTGTCAGTGAAACAAGATTGGAAAAAGATCTTCGTAAATACCCGTAATTAAGAATGACGTAAGGAAAATAGACAAAATGAATATAAAATGGAGTGAAATTTTAACGGTTAAAAATGGATCATAATGAGGTAGTAGACTAGGCACAACGTATTTGTTTTCTCGGTGGCAGGCTTAAGTTTTAATTGTTCAGACAATGCGTTGGATCCAAACTTGAAATGTTTTCCATTGTTCTGCACATATTTTGGTTGTTTGCTGAAGTAATTTTTCTGTCTTTCTACCCTACCGTTTTCCTTCAAAATTCTGTTTCCCCCATTATAAACAGCATTAAAACAGCATTTATTAAATTTTTAATTTTGACATTGCGTTGAAAGTGCGAAAATTGTCGCTGACTGATTACAAATTCATTTACAAATTTAAAAGTATTTTATAAATAAGAAATACTAAGTTTAGCAGTTTTTAACGTTGATTTGGTGAAATCGGATTTCTGTAGGTTATTAATGACCGCTAATAAGCAGTTTAATTGTCCAACGTATTGTAAATATCGATTTTCGTGCAAAGTTTCAATCAAGCTGTACTAAAATTACGAATATAAGAGTACTAATACATATAATATATATTTTTTAAATTACTTTTCAAAAAGTGGCCAGAATAGGCCAGAATACATATCTAGTGGCCAGAATAGGCGATAATTTCAAGGTCCTCAATCGTAGTTCTTACTATGATGGCCTCTGTTTGTGTATTTCTTTGTTTCGGGTGAAATATCTCCAAGTACAGGACAAAGTGGGTGTGACGGTAACCGATCTGAAGTTCGCATGTGATAACAGAAAAGAATAAACACTAAGTTTTATTATTATAGGACGTTCAGCCACCCCCAAGTTGAAGGGGCGGATTAAAGTACGGGATAAATGTACTAGTACGTTCTTACTACACTTAATACTTATTGCAAAATGAACTATTGCAATACTATCATACATGACCCTGCACCAGAAACAAGCGCCCTCTAGTTACATTTTTAACGAGTCTAAATAAGTTACGTACATGTAAATGTTTTAGCACACTGAGTTTCACAATTTTGGTCTGATTTAATTTAAACGATTTTAGTAATAGCTTCCACCAAGATCCGTCCCACAGTTTCAAAATGGTTACCATTATATATAATAAAAAAATCATTAATTTTTTATTACACGCTTTCGAAAATTAGATTAAACACTACATAAAGCTGAATTTTTAATTTTGAAAGTCTATTTAAACTTTAAAGAAAACGAATTTTTTGGCAATCATGTTTCATTTTAATATTTTCATTGTGATTTGATAATTTAAATCACGTATGCAGATTTTAATGACGATTACAATTTTGAAAACAGGTGTTCAAGCATTAGATATTTGTGATAAAAAAAATATAATTTCGCCTTCTTTACGTCAGCGAGACAGTTACGTGCCTTAGTTATTACAGTTAATCAGTAACTTAACATTCGACGTGATAAATACCACGTAACACAATTTCACTGTACAGTTTGTTTATAGTTAATGGCGAACTTGAAGCCTAATGTTTTAAACAAGAAAGTATTTTACCTTATATAGGAACAATATTAAGTTTTACTTAAGCAATCCAATATATTTATAAAATTTCTTAATTGTTCTAAATTGTAAAGGTTAAATAATCACTACTTAGCCTTCATTAATTATGCGGAAGGGTTTAAGCCAGTCTTGTTGACAAGGCGCAATGGTATACATGACCATACATAAATGAAAACCACTTAAGGTTGCCTGGAGACTGTGATAGGAAATTCAGTGGCTTGGTAAAATCGACATTGTTTTTCGTAACTGAAGCGTAGGTGTGTATCAATGGAAGAAGGGCACTAATATCGTAACCAAATGTAAAAGTATTTTGGGTAATACGTTGCCTAGGAGATTGCGAAAACGGAGGTTAATTAATTAAAAGGGAGGTGCACAGCAAATTATTTAAAAACTATGAAATTTAGCGAATTACCACCGGAAATTCAGACCTAAAAATGAGCGCCGATCCAGACCTCTACAGTAGATCACTTTTAAAACATCGTTAAAACTGATTACATATATAAATCTTAAAACACACACACACACACACACTCACACATATATGTAGATCCCACAAAATAGTTTTGTATAGCCTATATTTATTATGTGATTTTTAACTTTAATTTTGATTTATTTTTGTGTGTAATAATAACTAAATATTACAATGTCTATCCCAACGCTGAAGAAAGAATACCTGGACATGATTCAAGAGTTTGAAGACAGGAGAACCAAGGAGAAGATTCATAGATAGAACCAACCAATAGATTCATGGGGATATGATGATTAAGGTGTAGATATTATATAACATATATGAGTATGTGCTATATATATATATATATATATATATATATATATAAGTTATATAGACAATAATTGTAGACTTTGCTAGATTTAGTGTTGACAATGTAGTTTTATTCATAGTAAGCATTTTCATTGTACGTAGAGAAGAAAGAGCAGAAGTCAGTGTTAGTCGAGGTTTCACTCAGTTCGTATCTCAATGCATATGAGACGAACTTAAATAATTATTATAAGTTTTAAGTGGATATTAAAGTCTTATTGTAATTAATAAAAAGTTGTTTTTAAAAAGCGAAATCCTCGAAACCATACCATAACTGGCGCAGTCGGTAGGATACATCGGGAAAATTAGCGCATATAATTTTTCATCAGTTTCAACTGATTAAAACCAAAGTGTCGAACAAAAGACCAACAGTTTAATTTAATAAGCTTATATTATTAAATTGAAAACAAGCAACCGGCAAAGTGAAGATTTGCAACCGTAGAGTGAACATCTACATCCGAAGTGAAGTGAAGTGTTTGTGCGAATTTTTCGTGGCAAGTGCGCGTAAAATGAGCTAAGTATTTTGGATCTTATTGTAAGTAGATCCCACAAAATAGTTTTGTATAGCCTATATTTTATTATTTGATTTTTAACTTTAATTTTGATTTATTTTTGTGTGTAATAATAACTAAATATTACAATGTCTATCCCATGTCTATCCCAATGTCTATCCCGCTGAAGAAAGAATACCTGGACATGATTCTAGAGTTTAGCGGAGAACCAACCATGCTTAATAGATTCATCACAATATGTGATAAAATGGTCAATAAATTCTTTGTAGCTGATAATTTAGAAGATTTCTAAAATGAATATTTGTTTTCGTCCATATTATCAAAATTAAAGGGGAAAGCTCTTGAAATGGTAGTTAATTCTAATACTTATGTTTCAGCAGTTGTAAAAAGAATTTTGATAACTAGTTATTTAGATAAGAGGGATTGTTTCACTTTGAATCTTGAAATGGCCGAATTAAAGCAAGAAAACGGCGAATCACCTTTCAATTTTTATGAAAAGATTCAAAAGCTATTAAATTTACAGATAGCATTTTTTGTAAACAGAGAACCATCCGCTAGGGATGTTCTATGCAAGTATATACAAAAATTAGCATTACATGTTCTGTTAAGGGGACTTCAGGAACCGCTAGGGTCCCTCATGAGAACTAAATACCCCATCTCACTTGAAGAAGCAGTCGGTATGCTTACAAATGATTTCAGTTTAAAAACAACAAATTATTCCAAACAAACCGTTCCAACATTCCACCAAAAAACCAATACATGCCAATCCGCAAACCAATACCTAACCATCAGTTTCAACAAAACCCTTATAAACAATTGCATCAACCAGTACAACCCAATTTTAACTATGGACACAGAAAACATTACAGTCAGCCACAAAAATATTTCGTAAGTAATAATACACCAGAAACAGATCAAAGTTATCGACCCACGCCAATGAGCATTTCGACTAGACAAACGGGCACAGCGATCAGACAAAATAAATTATACCAGATGACCGGCAAGCAGGTTGACCAAGAAAGCGATGTACGAACTGACGAGGCAAATGCCTAATGTTTCCTTATCAGACCAGGATTTGACAGACTTTGAAGAAACCCAATTCGATGACGAAAGTTACCAAAATAATAGCAATTTCGATACCGAGGAAACCAACGAAGTTGACAACGCATGCAGTTTAGAACAGAATCATTTTTTAGGACTTACTGTAATGAAGAGCGATTTTCCATAATGATCATCGACACAAATGAATTACCCTATATCTATGACCCAAAAATCAACCTAAAAATGTTGACACAGGGAGCACCAGGTCATTGATTAAAAAACCAATAGCGTTTCGCTTGTTCAAAAATACACTAAAATAGGAGCCGTTTGAAGTTTCCACAGCACACGGTGTCTCAAAAGAAAAATTTAGTTGTAAATTGCCTTTATTGGGGAAGAAAATAACAAAATTTTATCTATTTAATTTTCATTAAAAATTCGATCTACTACTAGGACTTGACAATATGAAGGAACAAAAAATTAATTTAGACTTTGTAATTAATCAGCTAATATTTTGCGGAGAAAAAATTCCTATATATTATTTCAATACGGAAAAGGAAAATAATAATAATAATAATAATAATAATAATAATAATAATAATAATAACAAAGATACACCTCCAAAAAAGATTAAATGCCATCTCGTTAAAGCTAGATCTAAACAAGTAATAAAAATTAAAATTGGTAATTTAAATAATGGAGAAGGGATACGATCGTACAGAGAAAGTGATGGGTTGAAAATACCACAATGTGTAGTGAAAGTTATAAAAGAGGAAGCACTTTGTCCTATTATAAATATCGCAACAGACGATAGGCGTTTAATAGTTGAACCCTTAAAAGTTGAACCATTAAGTAACTTCAAAATCTGTAAAAGAAACAAACAAGAAATATATAATGAAAACAACCCTAATTTTAACTTTTTGAATCACAGAAATAATAAATTGGACCTAAATAAATTTAGAACGGACCATATGAACCCAGAAGAAATAAACAAGATCATGAAATTACTAGAAGAATATTCCAACTTATTTCATATAAAAAACAATAACCTGACCTTTACTAACAAAATTAAACATGTAATCAGAACCACAGATGAGATTCCTGTTTATTCTAGGAATTATCGATATCCGGAAATCTATCGCAAGGAAGTGAACAAGCAAATACAGGATTTGTTAGAACAAAAAATTGTACAACCGTCTCATTCACCTTGGAACTCACCTATTTGGATAGTACCCAAGAAAGCAGACGCATCTAATAAGCAGAAAGTTAGACTGGTAATTGATTTCAGAGGTTTGAACGCTAAAACAATCGATGACAAATTCCCTTTACCTAATATAACGGACATTTTAGATAAACTTGGGAGGTCTCAATACTTTAGCACCCTAGACCTCGCATCTGGTTTCCACCAAGTGGAGATGTACTCCGACAGTGTTGATAAAACAGCTTTTTCAACGGAAACCGGGCACTTTGAATTTTTAAGAATTCCGTTCGGTCTCAAAAATAGCCCACCGACTTTCCAAAGAGTAACGAACAACATTTTTCGAGGGATTCAAAATGAATCATGCTTGACCTACCTCGACGATATAATAATATATTCTACTAGTTTAGAAGAACACGTAAATAGGTTAAGAGAGGTTTTCAACAGATTAAGAGAAGCTAATTTTAAAATTCAACCCGATAAAACAGAATTTTTGGGAAAAGAAGTCGCTTATTTAGGGCATATAGTGACACCAGAAGGAGTTAAACCTAACCCAGACAAAATCAGAGCTATAAAAAACTATCCGATTCCGAAAACACCAAAAGAAATCAAAGGATTTCTTCGACTACTTGGATACTACAGAAAGTTTATTAAAGACTTCGCGAAAATAACAAAACTCAAATAACAAAAAAACCCACTGTTTAAAAAAAAAGTCAAAATTGATATTAATAAACCCGAATATATAAATTGTTTTGAAACTTGCAAAAATATCTTATGTAATGAACCTTTATTACAATATCCGGACTTTGAAAAAGAATTTATTCTGACAACTGATGCAAGCAATTATGCAGTAGGTGCAATTTTATCACAAATCAAAACGGAGTAGACCTACCAATAGCATACGCCAATAGAACTCTTAATAAAAGGAATCCCAATGTCCTGCCATTGAAAAAGAGCTTCTTGCAATCATTTTTGGAACTAAATACTTCAGACCTTACCTATACGGAAGGAAATTTAAAATTTATACGGATCATAAACCCTACAGAGGTTATTTTCCGTTAAATAAACCAAATTCCAGGTTACTTAGGTGGAGATTAAAATTAGAGGAGTACGATTATGAGATTAGGTACAAAAAGGAAAATTAAACCGAAATGCCGACGCCTTGTCGAGGATACAGCTAAATATCACTGAGCATAATGAAAAATTTGTGACATGTATAACTAAAAATTTCAAAAATTCAAAACTTTGGTTAGTTAAATGTAACACTAAGTTGTTAGATGTGACTAGAGAAGATGAAATTCAAGAAATAATAGAAAATTATCACGTAAGCAAAACTAATCATCGTGGTATACAAGAGACTTATGAACAAATTAAGCGAAAACTCTATTGGCCCAATATTAAAACATACATCCAAAATTTTATTAATAACTGTGAAATTTGTTTATCTGCAAAATACGAGCCTGTACCATTAAAACTTGAAATGAATCTTACACCCACACCATCAAAACAGCTACAGATAGTGCATGTAGATAGCATTTCACTAGAAGAACAGATTTCTGAGTATCATTGACGGTTTCTCCCGTTACGCACAAGTGTAACGCTTAGGAGGCGCCCACGCGCTTGAAACAGCTGACATACTGCTAGATAACTTCTCACACTATGGTGTCTCGGAAGTCATCATTTCAGACAATGGGACTGAGTTTAACAACAAAGTGATAAAAGAAATTATGGAATTGCACAAAATCAGAATTCACTTTACAATTACCCAAATTACAAAAACCCGTTTATCTAAAAATAAAAGACCGAGGATATTCAAAACTATAAAAAGTAACCCAGTTCTAAATCCTGTTCCAGGTTCCTCCCGTTCCTTGAGAGAGCCACTGCCGAACCAGCAGAATTCAAAGATGTCTCCAAGAATCTAGGGATGATTCCAATAGATTTAGGACCAGCGAAACTGAAGTCCTACTTTGTTCATACTTTTGTACACTATTTTAGTTTAAGTAATTTCGTTGTACAATTAAATAATATTGATGTCTATTACAATAATGTGTTAAACCATTTTTATAGAAATTGTAGCAATTGCCATGCTAATAGTCAAGAAAAAATTGAATTTATAGCTGATAATGGTAATAAAATTCGGGATATTGTTAACTATTTTAGATAAGTAAACCATAGCAGAGAAACCGTTAAAGAAAAATTAGAAGTAGTATTGATAGAAAGCAATAATGATAGACAGAAAAGAGAACTTGTAGACGGCATTGGAGCTGTTGTTAAAGTTATAACTGGTAACCTAGATGCCTATGATGGTAAAAGGTATGACAAAATATTAACAGATTTAAAATTTGACCAAATTGATTTAAAAAATCAATTTATGTAATTGACTTATTACATCTTTAGTGACTTGATTTTCAATGTCAATATTCAAAACATGATTTGAGTCAATATGTCCATATAATACTTCAAATGGTGTTAATTTTGTTACTGAATGGATGCTATTATTGTAAGCTATAATTGCATATTTTACTTTCTTTGTAATATTATCGTTTTTAAATTCTACCTGGTTATTTAAAAGCCTTATGTGTTCAATTAGTGTTGAATGGAATCTTTCAATTAATCCATTAGAAGGTGGGTGTTGAGTACTTATAAAATGTATTTTAATTTTGTGTAATTCCAAGATTTCTTTAATTATTTTATTTTTAAATTCAATAAATAAGGCCAATGTGTTTTGTCGCCCATACGATTGCGAGTAATTCCTTTTCAATTGCGGAATAGTTAGTTTCATTGTCATTAAGAGTTCGACTAGCATACTCTATGAGAAGGACTTTTCCATTTTTATCTTGGCATAAAATTGCTCCTATTGCAAAATTTCTAGCGTCAGTGGTCAATATAAATTCCTTTTCGAAATCGGGGTATTGTAAATTTGGTTCTTTAGTCAATATGTTTTTTTGTGTTTCAAAGTAGTCGGGGTTATTAGGGTCAATTTTGGCGTTTTTCATTAAACAACTGGTAAAAGGTTTAGTTATTTTTGCGAAATTTTTAATAAATGTTCGGTAATATCCAAGTAATTCGAGAAATCCCTTTATTTGTTTAGCTGTTTTCGGAATTGGGTAATTTTTTATAACTGTTATTTTTTCTGGATTGGGCTTTACTCCATCTGGTGTTACTACGTGTCCTAAATAACTAACTTCCTTTCTTAAAAATTCCGTTTTGTCCAATTGTATTTTGAAATTAGCTCTCCTTAATCTATCAAATACCTCTCTCAGTCTTTGCACGTGTTCTTTAAGCTAGTTGAATATATGATAACGTCATCGAGATAGACTAGGCAAGTTTCGTTCTGGATTCCACGTAACACGTTGTTCATTATACGTTGAAATGTCGGTGGGCTGTTTTTCAGTCCGATCGGCATTCTCAGAAATGCATAGTCCCGTTTCGGTTAAAAAAGCTGTCTTATCAATGCTGTCGGGATGCATTTCAACCTGATGGGAGCCTGATGCAAGGTCCAGGGTCGTGAAATATTGTGATCTCCCCAATTTGTCTAATATGTCAGTTATATTAGGAAGTGGTAATTTGTCGTCAATAGTTTTTGAATTTAGTCCTCGGAAATCAATTACTAGCCTAAACGTTTCTCTGTTGGATGCGTCTGCTTTTTTTGGAAGAATCCATACGGGTGAATTCCACGGTGAATGTGAGGGTCGAATTATTTCTTGGTCAAGCATTTCCAGGATTTGTTTATTTACCTCCTTACGATAAATTTCCGGGTATCGGTAGTTTCTTGTGTATACGGGTATTTCGTCCTTTGACCTGATTATATGCTTAATTTGGTTAGTGAACGTCAAATTATTATTTTCATGGTGGAATATGTCAGAAAATTCAGAAATTAATTTTAAAATTTCTCCTTTTTTCTCACTGTTCATATGATCTGTTCTAATTTTTTGTAAAACTAATGTATTATCTTTATTTTTTAACATGTTGAAATTTAGTGAATTTGTTTGAATATTACTTAATTTACAAATTTTGAAATTGCTTAGCGGTTCTACGTCCATTGGTTTAACAATTTAACGTCTATCTGATATTGTATTATTAATTACAGGGCAATAATTCTCGCCATTTTCTACTTTTACTATGCACTGCGGTATTTCTATCCCATCTTTCTGTCTGTGGGGTAATACTCCTTCTCCATTGTACATATTGTAAATTTTTATTTTTACCGTTTGTTTAGATCGTGTTCTAATTACATAGCAAGTGGTAACTTTTTCTTTTACTTCTTTGTTATTATTAATATTATTTTTATTAGGTTCGTGTGTGTTAAAGAATTGCATAGGTGTCTTCTTGTCACAAAAGACTAATTTATTATTTACGAAATCTAAGGTAATTTTTAATTCCCTAATATTATCTAGTCCAAGTAACAAGTCAAAATCTTTGTGAAAATCAAATAAATAAAATTTTGAATTCTTCCTTCCTAAAATTGGTAATTTTAAGCTAAATTTTTTTTCGAAATTCCATGTGCTGTGCTTACTTCAAACAGTTCTTGTTTAGTATTATTTTTGAAAATATTAAAACCAAAAGATTTTTTTAATAAATGATCTGGTACTTCCAGTGTCAATTAATATTTTAAGATTAGTTTTTGGGTCTGTTACGTATGGTAAATTGTTTGTGTTATTTCCTATATGCATTATGGAAAATTTCTGTTTAACGTCGTAAGTCCTGAAAAATGATTTTGAACGTTTTCTTTTCTTGTGTGAATCCGTATGCATTGTCTTCTTCAGGAAAATTATCAAAAGTGTCATAACCGTCTTGTGTTTCGCTATAATCTTCCGTGAAATTATAGTCAATTCCTGTCTCTTCAGCTAATGAAATATTCGGCATTTGCTCTACGATTTGGTCAATCGAACTGGTTTTATTTTTTCATCAACCGGCCCTCCTGGTATCTGATACTCATCGGTGTGGGTTGATAAGTTTGATTAGTTTTTTGTTGTGTAAGATTTCCGAATTGTTCCTGTTGTTGGTTATGGTTTACAAAATTTTGTCTGTTAAATTGGTTAGGATTATTTTGTGGAAATTATTTATATTGATTTTGGAAAGGTTGGTTATTAATCACAGGTTTACGAATTGGTACATTTTGGGTTTTAGGTGGTATGTTTTGCCGATTATTTTGAAAAAAATTATTATTTTTAAACTGAAAGTCGTTAGTAAACATATTTAAAGATTCATTAAGCGTTTTTCCTCCATTTTCGTAATTATGGAGAAAATAATTACGGAGAATTATTTATAATATTTTCCTCCATAATAATTATGGAGAAAATAAAAACCCTGATGCTAGGGTATATGGTGCTAATCAGAGATCCCAATGGTTCCCGAAAACCTCTTAATAACACTCTTAATGCTAATTTCTGAACATAGGCACACAAAATATCTTTTGCATGCTTTTTTTTCTTTGTTTAAAAAGAAAGCTATCTGTAGGTTTAATAGTTTTTGAACTCTTTCATAGAAATGAAAAGGTGATTCGTTAGTTTCCTGCTTTAATTCTGCCATTTCCAAATTTAAAGTAAAACAATCTCTTTTGTCCGAATAACTAGTTAGTAGGTATTTTTAACATCATCCCAAGCATAAGTGTTTGAATTTACAACAATTTCTAAGGCCTGTCCTTTTGTTTAGAAAGTATGGATGAAAACAAACATTAATTCTGAAAATCTTCCGGATTTTTAGTTACAAAGTATCTATTAACAATTTGATCACAAATAGAAATGAACTTGTTGAGCATAGCGGATTCACCACTGTATTCAGGTATCATATCTAGGTATTCTCTTTTCAGTGTTGGAGTAGTCATTGTCATTGTTAAATTCCTACTTATGACTTAAATTAAAATATGTAATATAAATTTTGACACTAAAAAGAGTTTCTATAATGCAAGTTTAATCAGAACTTAAAATCAATATTTTCAATAACTTAAAATCAAAATATATTTATAGCACTTAAATTATGAAATTATTTAGTTTGAAAACTATGTGCAAAATTAGTGTAATTTTTCACTTGAAAATATTTTACACTTTAATACGCAATATATATTTTTTGTTGAATATTAAAAACTATTGTTGTTTTATTTAAACAATTAGACAACTGTCTTAATTAATAGATTTCCTACTTACAATAGGATGTAGAACATTATGTTCATGGTGCAAGTAATCTTCGATTTTTAGCGATCCTATTCTTTCTTCTCTCTTCTTTTGTCTGTCTTCTTTCTTCCCTCTTCTCTCTTCTTTTTTCTTTCTTCCTTCTTCTCTCTTCTTTCTTCTTTCTTCTCTCTTCTATCTTCTTTGACACCCGACGGACGTTACATGCCTTAACTCTCCGAGTATCTTGCTCTGCCGATTTAATGTTCGCTTAATTCTTCAGAAGTCTCACTCTGGAAGATCAATATACTCTTGACTTTCCAAAGCGTGTTGTCCCGCCTCGTTAACGGTTAATACCGAAAAGATGCTAATATTCACTTAAAAACTTTCGGGGAGGTCCTACCGACTGCGCCACTTATGGTATGGTTTCGAGGATGTCGCTTTAAAAAAACAAACTTTTTTAATTACAATAAGAATTTATCATGCACTTTAAAACTTATAATAATTACGTAAGTTCGACTCATATGCATTGAGATGCGAACTGAGTGACACCTCGACTAACACTATGCTCCTGCTCCTCCTCTCCACTTACAATAAAAATGCTTACCATGCTAAAACTACATTGACATCACTGTATCTAACAAAGTCTAAACTTATTGCCTATAAAACACACACACACACACACACACACACACACACACACACACACACACACACACACACACACACACACACACATATATATATATATATATATATATATATATATATATATATATATATATATATATAGGCCCTATACATTCAAATTTTAATGAGGTTAATGATGATGGTCGTTTTTAAATTTTTGACTGTAAAATACGAATGGTTTTGATAATTATTCAGTGGTGTTTGTTTTTGGAGATGCGTACGCTTGAATACGCTTTAAAAGTAAGAAGTGCATACTGCTAGTGCTTACATCTACCACATCGTGTAACAACGCCTACATGTAGCATATAAGCCTGCAACACGTGGGCTTATCCTAACCTATCTGTATAATAGAGCATTTTGGGCGTTAAAAGCTTTTACAGAGGATTTAAATATTAACTAACCTTCAAGTGTGTATCTTATTAAAATATTAGCTTTGTTATTCATAATATCACTGTAAACGGAAATTCCATTAATTTTATTATATAGCACAAACACTGCATTAACTTTCTCATTTTAAATAAACGCAGCACGCAACTGTATCGGTGTCATGATGGAAGCGAGCTAGCGAAATCATTTTTGTTTTCGTTTCACGAACCAACGAACTTGATCCGTAATTTCGACAAGTTTAAAATTACATAAAACATAGAAGCCTACGAAATTAATTTATTAAATGGTTTGAGCGCACTATGGTCTAAACAAAAAACAATATCGATAAGTGAAAACTAAAAGTTTAAAATTATACTAAACTAAAACAGTCGGTAGAAAAAGTAGAAGTTGCTCCAAATCCGCTTATTGATCTACCTTCTCGTCTTCTTAAAGGTTTACATTGCACAAAACAGTAATATTATTGAATTTTTATAACCTGGATTGAATAGGCCATCAGCTGTAAGGCGAATATTTTACTTAAAAAAACTGAACTACCCAAAGTAAAAGTTAAATTAATGCCATGTCATAATTAAAATAGATGAATTATTGTTGTTGAATACGAATGAATTAATATTTTGTAAAACCTGCATTTATTGACACTTAATGTTTTATATTAAATGATAGTTGAATTACTTATAAGTTGAAACACTAATTTGTGCAGGTCTTAATACAGATTGCAATAGTGAAAGCTGATATTCAAAAACAGACGTGAATTTTTAAAGATTATACATAGCCATCATTTAGTTCAGAGCCTACGCATGGCGTATAAGGGATAAGCCTCAGACACAAGGGCTTATCCTAACTTTGTATGCGATTTATACGCTGCCCAAACCTGTCTGTCTAATAGGGTATTTAGGGCGTTACAGGCCTTTGTAAAGGATTTAAATATATAACCTTAAGATTACGGTATTAGTTGTGATACTTAATGATGCTTGTGCTTAACTGAACTTACATTTATTTTATTAATGCAGAACAAAAAGTGCACTAATCGCGGCACGCAGCTGTCTCGCTGAAGCGATGGAAAAAAAATGAAGCGATGGAAGTGAATTTATATTCACTTCCAATAAACGGAAGAATTAATTTTTTTGCACTCTTTTTCCAAACACCACACATTTTTTCACCATTACAAACACAGTTAAAATCAGAATATTTTTTGCATTTAAAACTTTCAAATTGCATTGAAAATAAGAAAATGAACCCTGACCGCATTTCAAAATTGTTGAACGGATTTTGCTGGGTAAAAATTTGTCCTAGAACGTATACCAAAATCTACTATCATACAAAGTTTGAATAAAATCAGTCGTGAAAGTGAGTGCTAAAACACACACACACACACACACACATATATATATATATATATATATATATATATATATATATATATATATATATATATATATATATATATATATATATATATATGTGTGTATCGATTTGATTACGAATCTTTTCATAAAGTATGACGAAATTTGTAGCTAAACTTAATAGACAGAGTTTCAAATATAGTTCTTTCGTGTCGAAAAGGTTTGAAACTCCAGTCCTTCTGCTTCGTCTACATTCTTATACACTTCAAGGTCGTATGTACGAGACCAGAGTTACTGCTGTAAGCTGCTAAGTGGAAATTTTATTTCGATTTTTCCAAATGTGGTACTAAAATCGATTTTTTTAATAGCTTGCACAAGTTCGTTAACCAGCAGAATTTGTTCAACAGTTTCGAAATGCCGAAAATTTGAAATCTTTAAAAATTCATAACGTTTTTGTCCGAAATATTTGAAAATGTAATTCCACTGTAATTTTATGACGGTCAGGGTCCATCTTTGTACTTTTATTGCAATTCAAAAGTTTTTAATGCTGTTCATGAAAATAAAATCAGAGTTTAAAAATTATTGAAAGATAAAAAAATAAGCAGCGAAAGAGCTGGGTGCCACAATTTATTTACTTTACTGAGAGAAAATGAAAGCTTATAGAACTATAAAAATATCTTCTTTGTACGATACATTCACATTCAATAACGTATCTCGTTCTGCTACTTGTTACTGAGAGAAAATGAAAGCTTATAGAACTATAAAAATATCTTCTTTGTACGATACATTCACATTCAATAACGTATCTCGTTCTGCTACTTGTTGTTTTACGTCAATCAACACAAATATGTTGTTTTCCAATGGCTTCCGCTGGCTCACGCCATCTTTGATCTTGCTTCCCAGTAGAGGCCATGGAGGTCTCTTCTTCTCTGCTTCTCTTCATCTAATTTTCATCAGACCAGTAGATGGTCCTTGTTGATGATGGTGTCTGGGCATTCACACAATGTGCAGTTGTCATAGTTTAATATCTTAATTTTCTTCAGGTGTTCATTCATTGGGGGACAAAGTTGATCGCGTCCGCAGCACACTGTAAGCTGTACGTGTCCTCTGGGTAGTGCTAAACATGGACGTGATAAAAGTAAAAAACAGAACAATCATAACAGGCAACTTTAATGGACATTCAACACGCTGGGGTTACCCAGATAGAAACACAGCAGGAAGTGAAATAGAAAACTTTATCGACTCCCATACCATCCAGCTTCTGTATCACCCAAACGATAGGAAGACATACATCCATTACTCAGGAACGTCAACAAACCCTGATCTAGCGATGGTTTCAAGCGACATCTATAACAGCACAACTAAACATGTTTCAGAAGATGAAGGAAGTGGGCATAGAGCAGTTGTTACCAAGACAACAATGAGAACCCATAGTAGACACAAGAAAATCCAGCGTAACTTGTGGAACTTCAAGAAGGCTAACTGGAAGTATTTCCGGGATGCTGTGAAAGTGAAGGTGAATGGAATCAACTTGAATGCCAGTGATGGAGTGAAGCTGCAACACCTCTGTAACATCATATTGGAGGCAGCAAAGCAACTCATACCCAGAGGGAGAGTCAAGAAATACAAACCTTTTTGGAACAAGGAATTGGAAGCATTGAGGAATGAGAGAGACGTACTAAGAGACAGAGCAGAAAAATACAATGACAAAAGCGATGTGCAAGAGTGGCGAAGAGTAAATGCACTATATACCAGGGACATACAAGTGGCAAAGTGAAACAACTTCTCGAAGTTCATTGGACAGTTTAATTACAGAACAAACAGCAATAGAGTCCATAGATACATTGGGACGGACAAGTGGGAGGGCAAACCAAGTGCCCCAATAAAAAGTACACCCAAACCGCTTTATTGAGACTATGTAATTTCCAAGAAATTCAACACCTTTTATAAAGAAGAACATAAGCTGTCTCAACAAAATAAAAAATACGACAGAGTTGATAAAAAAAGCTCAAAAACACTGCTAAACAAGGCCTTGATATCTTCTCGAAGTTATCATTGCTGAATTCCATCATTGCTGAATTGGACATAGCGATAACGAAACTCAAAGTAAATAAATCCCCTGGCCCTGATAAGATCCATTCAGAATTCATCAAACACTTGGGTGAAGAAGCTAAGGAACTACTGATCAAGATATTTATTGAGGTGTGGTCTGGAAAATCTGAAATGCCAGCTGTATTGAAGAAAGCAATCATCATCCCGATTAAAAAACCAAAAACATCTGACGATGGAATGCACAACTACAGGCCAGTCTCCCTTACTTCAATAATTGCAAAAACAATGGAAAGAATGGTTGCTGCGAGGCTACAGTACTATTTGGAAAACAACAAATTAATCTGCAATAACCAAGCCGGATTCAGGCCTCACTATACACCTATAAACCAGGTGTTGAAGTTCACACAGAGAGTGAATGACTCGTTCAACAGAGGAGAGTCGGTTCTGGCCGTCTTTGTTGATTTCAAGGATGCCTTCGATACTGTATGGAGATCCCAACTTTTAAAAAAGATCGAAGACTTACATGTAACGGGAAATATGTTCTATTGGCTGAAACACTTCCTAAGTCAAAGGTGGATATGCACCAAATGGAAAACGGCAACATCCAAGTATAAACAAACACAGGTGGGCCTCCCGCAGGGCGCAGTTCTTAGCTCATTGTTATTTAACATATACATTAACGATCTCCTCAAAGTGTTATCCTCCAATCAACTCAACTGTGCGATGTATGCGGATGATGTATTGATATGGCTGGCAAACAGCAACAAAGATATAAAAGACTTTGACTCACTTCATGATGGGATAAATGAAGCTGTGGAGGCGCTGACCAGATGGAGTAGGAATAACAACATGAACATTAATGTCCAGACAGCTCTTCTCACTGAAAACAAAAATACAAAACATACCCCTCCAAGTAGAAAACACAGTAGTCCAACATCACTGTAGTACTAAATACCTGGGAGTCGGTGAAAACGGGGCGGGAATATTCTGTGACAATTTTTCTCTCTACTTTGCGTTAAGCTCGGAAGCCACCATTTTTTAGTCGAAGTTATTTGCAATCGATGAGGCATCAACACAAATATAGCGGTCCTATTTTTTAACTGTATGCGCAGATGCATCGCATCCTTATACGCATCACTTGTTCAAATAATAAAAAAAGTAAAAGTCATGGCGTCATGCTCATTATACCCTTTTAAAATCGAAAATTAATTACTAATTCGGTTAAGAGTGAACTTATCGTCATGGCAAATAATAACCTCGTGTTTCTACTTGGAGCTGTTGCATTCTTGCAGTGTGTTTCCGCCTCTTGTAAACCTGACACTTATCCGGTATGTATTCCATGTATGTAACAATGTGATCGATCAGTATAAATGTGTGTGTGTGTGTGTGTGTGTGTGTGTGTGTGTGTGTGTGTGTGTGTGTGTATGTGTTGTGTGAGTGGTATGTGAGTGTGTGTATGTGTGCGCGTGTGCGCGCGCGAGCGCTGGAACTGATGTATGAATGAATATTGGAAGATGGCCATTAATATTTGTATTGTTTTGATTAACAGTGTTCTATATACTACGAGTGTTGCAGCAAGTTATGTGTGGATGGGTTCTGTGTTTCCAGTGGTGACAAACAAGAACCACCCAAACAGACCACATTGCCAACAACCACTACCAAAAAACCCAATCCAAATTGTAAACCAATCGCATCATTTGTAAGTATAAAATTTGTATTTGTATTGTAACTTAGTGGTGAATATTTAACTATAATTGTAGCAGCTGCCTCCGCTGCTTTGATGAAAGACTGATTTGTAAGAGTGATGTAACAGTTAATATTACAATCAGAAATAAAAAAAACTCCGCGATTGTACATTTTGTCGCCGCAATCAATTTTAAAATATGCTAAAATTATTACTTTTGAAATGTTAAATTATATTGAAGATAGAGAATTAATCATTTCCATCCACTCATTAAAATATTTGGAAGGCATATGAAAATGGAAAATGTTAATTTCATTACAATTAAAAGATCTAATTTTTTAAAGTTTATATTTTTGGATGGCGCAATTTGGAAACTGTTGAACCGATATATTATTGCTAACGATTTTGACTGAGTTCCCAATAAAATTTGCACCAAAGTTGAATGAAATTGGAAATAATCCGCACGCAGTAATAATCCGTGGTCATCAATAGCCACGAATGGTTGTTTGTAAATTTTTAAGATTTCAAATTTCTCTCGTTACTAATTTTTCCTTTTTTTTAATTTGAAACGCCATTAAGCGCAACGTGCACTGTTTATTTTTTCAGTTTGATAAATAAGTTCCTTTCGTCACGCTCGGATTAGTAACGCTCATTCGAGTGATTTAAAAAACGAATAAAAATATAGACAAGCGTAAGGACACAACTATTATTTTTAATACTAAAAATTATAAATTTTTCAAATGTCAAAAAAGTGGGCTGTTAAACACACCAGTATTTAATAACAAACATATTTTAAATTTCCATTTGTTATGTACAATGAAAGTGTCAGAAGGATATTTCACTATAAATAAAAATGTTTTGCTTTTTTGCAGTGCCATCGCGATGAGGATTGTTGCTCGAATTACTGTTACCAAGGGGACATCTACGTCTACTGCGAAATGGAGGGTGGCAGGACGACAGAAAAACCCAAGCCCACTGAGACCCAAAGTCCAACCCCAACTACTCCTACTACAACTACCAAACCTGCTGGTTGTGGTTTGGTAACCACCACTGCTGAACCTTGTAAGAAAAACGGAGTAAATGTGAGTATCCTTAGAGCGTCTGGTGAACGAAAGAACAGATGTTTTGTTTTTTACTATCTGTAGTACGGACAGTGTTTTTGCTGAACTTCCATACTTTACGGCAGTTAAATTAATGCCAACAAAGGTTCGCCGTTACATGAATCTTAAAGGCAATAACTGCGTCTCGAACCCACGACCTACATGTGAGCAGTTCAGATACACAACAGAGCATAATTGGTGCCTTAACATCGGCCACACAGATCCACTGAGGATGTATGACATCTATTTAGGCAACGGTTGCGTACGTTACAGTTGATTAGGCTAATTTACTACGAATTTTACATTTAAAATTTTTTGTGTTTCGTATTTACAGTGTACTCTATGTAAAATATTCGCTACCGTCTTCTGACAACTATTGAATCAAATTTTGTTGAAACCACCAACATGTATGAACACTATGAACGTTTTAAGTAAACACAGCCTTTTGAATAAGTCTAGTCGTTGGGGTGAGGGTGGTAGTTGGAAGAAAGGGAAAACATGTTTAAAAAATAAATCGAACAGCGATCGGATAAATGCACGGTGGAAGGGGAAATCACAAATATATTTGTGTAAAACAGTGTCCAAAACATGTGTTTGGTATTCGAAATGCGTGTCCCTCTTTGTACGACAGGCAGGGATAGGGGACTGTCAGTAGGGCCAAGTAAGATGTAACTTTAATGACTTTTAAGTAAATGTTGAAATTGTGGTAAGAAAGTTATGCAAAAAGTGTCATTTTTAATGGGACTTTCTATACTTGATTAATATGTTAGCTTCGTAAAATATACAAAATATTGTCTGATTTGTGATTCCGCGCATGCGCATCTAAGGTGCCGTTTTTCCTATGACAGTTAAAGGTTTTTAAGTTAAAATTTTCCACAAACAGTTTTAACGCAAAATCGTTTTGTAGTGTCAGAAGCCGGTTAAAAAAAATGTTTTTTAAAGATACTTCATTTACGAATAATATGTTTTGAGAAAAAAGTATGTTGACTCAAGAAATAATATATATGATTATAACAACAAACTGTATATACAAGGTGACTCACAGTCAGCAAGGCCTGTATGAGTATGGGTCTCACAATGACCGTGCTTACAGGAAGCTCGAACAAGCCTTGTAAATACCTTGTTCCTTAAGCTTAGGTTAGTTTAGGTTCCTATGTGAGTTCATTATCTAATTGCTAAAGGAATACAACAGTCGTCTCTACAGACGATAGAGTGTCAAAGTAGGTTTTGGTGTTATCGCCCCGTCTACTTTCAGGATGTCTTGGGAATGCCCCTGCATTCCGATAAATGGTAAGAGTGCATTTATCGGAACACCAAACCCTCTGGGCAACCTCTCCCATGTTTTTAGTCACTCCAAAAAACTAGTCAGTTCGCTTCGGGTTTCCATGACTTAAGGTTTAGCTTGAGTACCAGTGTAAATTCGCTGATTCCGATCTGACAATGGCTCTTCTAATTTGTGAAGCTTGTGACGATTTGGCGAGGTCTTTTATCAACCATTTTGCAGTAAATGAAAGAGTAAGGGTAGTATGTGCTATAGTGCAGAGGTTCTCAACCTTTTCCTTGCTTTGACCCTTCGTCTGCATTAGCCCAAATGTGCACGATAGTCGGACGTTAAACACAAAAAAAAAAAATCTTTGACCCCTTAAATAATTTTTTTTTATTTCGTAGACACCCCCCATATGTTTGCAAAGTTTTGCACAAATATCACAGCAAATGAAGTTTTATTAAAAGTAATTCTGTAGAGCCTAATCCGATTTTATTAATAATTTGTATTTTATATTATTATATATATATTAAAAATATAATTATGTTTATAGAAGCAAAAATTTAAATTATATATAAATCCCATAAGTACACACAATTTTAATGAGATTGTTGCGGTTGATGTCCTTCGATTATCTTACTTCGGTTATTCTTATTATCCGGGGAAACATTTGTTAATATTAATCGCAAATCACCCCGTTCTGACATATTGTATCGCTTTATCTTCTTTTGCAATAAATTATTTACACAGCCAAATCCTGCCTCAACCAAGTAAGAACTAGGAATTGCTAGCAATAGTGGTTCGCTGATGCTTGTTAATCTGGCCTATTTTGTGCGGATGTCTTTAAGAAATTTATTTCATTGACAACTGTTGATGAATAATACACCCTCCAATAGACTGCCAAATTCAATCGAGCCCCTTCAAATTTAAATAGACCCTCAAGGGATCCAACTGGACTCTGTTGAGAACCCCTGAGCTAGAGGTACGGTGGGATCGCTAAGCCCATCAGCTGCTCACTCCAGCTTCATTCGCCGGATTTAATTATTTATCTGTACTAACTTTTCTACCGGATTTTGATATTCTGCATATTCGGAATTAAAGGTTTTACGCTAGAGGTGCAACCGCTCCTGCATGATGGTATTATATTTTTAATTTATTGTATAGTTTTTAATGAAGCTTACTACCAACATATGTAAAGACAAATATATTTGTCTTACATATGTCCAACAGTAACTTTAAACAACAAACTGATAACACAGACTTCAGAAGTGAAATACTTAGAAATCCATTTAAACAGACGACTAAATTAGCAGAGACATATTTTTATCAAACTTAAACTCAAAAAGACTTATTAGCTAACTGGACAAAAATCTAAACTTTTAATCAATAACAAAATATTACTCTATAAGTCAATATTAAAACAAATTAGGACATATGGGATTCAACTATGGAGTTCAGCTTACAAATCAAATATTGCAATTATATAACACTTCCAATCAAAGGACTTACGTTTGATCTTACAAGTTCCCAATATGAAGTTACCGACAAACAGCTCAAAATGCCGACTATCGCTGCATAAATTGAAACATACAGTAACAGTTACAGACATCAGTCCGCCCAAATGTATTGGCTGATAATTATAATTTAATTATGATGACATCGGCAACACGAAGACTCAAGAGGAGAATACCTAGAGATCTGACAGGTGAATAGGACGACGGTTTGACCCAGCAGTTGAAGCACTGCAGCAATGTAACATTATTTGTGCAGTTGTTGTGGTTGTACTTGTATGTATCAATGGAGATATACTTCTCATGTTATTGCAGTCATATAATTTACTTAGTATCTTATTGAAAGATTGCAAATAATTCTGGGGAAAATATTGTATAGTCCTTTCCCGTCTCCTAATGCATTTGTTTGTTGTGTTGCAGTGCCAAGCAGACAACGAGTGCTGTAGCCAGTACTGTGATGGTGGTTCATGTGCTGATACCAGGCGTAGGAATTGCAACAAATTTCACGAGGATCCTGTAAGTAAACAACGAAATATAATCAACGAAAGTAATGCTTAAATAATACAAGCACAATGTAAAATCGAAATACAACTGTCTTGCTAAAGTTATGAAACCAATTTTGAAAAAGTTAAAAATAATTAATTACACTCAAACAAACATTGTTGTTGACAGTTTTATAATTCATGTTTTGCTAATATTCCTTATTGTTATTAATATATGTTCCTTTTGCAATTAATTTGTACAGTTGTTTAAAAAATAATTTTATCATTGTAATTAACGTTATAGATTCATATTTTAAAATAACGTAAACCATAAGAAAATGAACTCAGAGTATTTGAAAATTCTAAACGATAGTGTATACAGATTTTAACGTTGAATACTAAGATGAAATTAGTTATAAGGTACTTACTGAGCCTTTCTTAATTATAAGAAACGTTACGTTTTTTTGAAGATTTACAATGACCGTTCTTTTAAAACTGCTGAAAGGATTTTCTGGGTAAGAGATTAGTTCAAGTAATTTCCAAAATCGTTTTTTGAGTGACGTTTAATAAAATCGATTAAAAAATTCCGATTTTAAGAGTGGTAACACACACACACATTGAGCTTATTTCATGGTCCCAGATGTGGGTTTTGCCGAGATGGTTGTTCCAATTTTTCAGTGAAAACTTGCTAATCACGCACACTTCATTGGAAGCGGATTGGGCCTTGGCTTCCTTAATAATGCCACTCTAAGTTTTTTCTTTCTTGCCCAGCGTCCGCAAGTCGCCCTGCAACATCCTGTAGCCACTGCGTGTCCGTCCCACTCTTCTCTTTCCAAGAACCTACCCAAACAGCTGTTTCCTCGATATTCCATCTTCTAGCATCCTTTCCAAGTGATCCAACCACTCAATGCGGCGGAACGCAATAAAATGGGTGACACATATAGCATATACAGCTCACTATTTGTGTCAGTTCTCCAGCTCTCAGTTTCACTATCGTACACAGGTCAATGTATTCTTACGTTTTTGCGTTCAAAAATTTGGAGGGTGGATGTTCAAAAATTGTATTGCAGATGTTAGAGTCCGTGTTTCAGCTCCTTAAGTTAGTACAGGTCTAATCAGACCTTAGTGGTTCTTGACAAAATCGACGATTTAAAACCTTAAAGTCGCAAAGTATGCTCGATTTTCATTTCATTTATATGTATGCCCATTTTTTTGCTTTAAAGTCAAGGGTTTGAGTGAATCTCTAATCGTCCGCATTTACTCATATTTGGGCACCTGAGTTAAATATATTATATATATATATATATATATATATATATATATATATATATATATATATATATATATATATATATATATATATATATATATTATTATTATATAATATATATATATATATATATATATATATATATATATATATTATATTATATACCTGAGTTCAATATAGTTATATTAAATTTCTGTAACACTTTAAGGATTGAAAAGCGTAGCTGGAAGTATATCGCCTTTCATTATAAACAACTAAATATTGCTAAACATAGTGTATACAAGAATATAAGTCAGAGATTGTTGTGTTGCAAAGATTAAATTGAATAAACATGTGTGTTTCAGTGTAACGAAAGCTGGGAGTGTTGTGACAGAGCTTATTGCGTTCCTGACGGCAATAGGAAAAACCCGAAACATAAGTGTTCCAAACGTTGTTTGGATGAAACAGAGCCGGTATGTAAACCCATATTATATAAACAATCGCTAGTTCTGTTGTCTACACATTTTGCCGCCATATTTTAACCTGAAATCGCAGTTTTGAGTTTTGTAGTAAAATTTTTTTAATCCTTTGCTTTGTCTACACTAATAAATTCGTGATTGTATTCGTCTGTCTATTTGTCACGCACCTCGAACTAGTGAACGGTAAGACCGACCATTATAAAATTTGGGTGGAGGCCCCAACCCTGGGAAAATACAGAACTTGAGATAGTTAAGGGATAAAATCTAAAAAGGTAAACATATCTTTATTTTTCATTCACCTGAGTTCGGGTATCGTGTTAGTCATATTGATTCCTTATGTATTTATCTGTCTAACTATTTGTCCGTCCGTTTGACCGTCGTCTTGTCCGTCCGTCCTTCCATCCATCTGTTCGTCCTTCCGTCCGTCCATTCGTCCTTCCGTCAGCTCGTCTGTCGCGTTTTTCACTTTTCAGCTTTTCACTTTTCAGAAGATAAAATAAAATTGAATTTATAATCAATTGATTGCTTTAATAAAACACTGTTAACAATAAGTAAATTTGTGAAATAGCTTTGTACAGTTTAACAAGAACAATATATTTTTGTTTTATTTTAGTGCGATGGTGAAGAACAATGCTGTCCAGGTACACAGTGTGTTGATAATAAATGTCAGTAACGTTGAAGATTGCAAGAGGAAACAAAATGTATGCAGAAAATACATTTTAGGAAATAAAACAATGAATAAATTTTAATTTTAATTATGATGGTCATTTTGCCCTATCAATTCTTCTCCCAATTTCCGTTTAAAAATTCCTTTCCAACAATCATATTGTTGTAAAATACAACTGGATGTATTTTTGTTGAAAATACAGGAAGATGTTGATTATATTTAGTTATGAAATATTTTTTCTTTTAACGATTTTAGTAAACAGTAAAAACTTAAAAATAAATATTTGGAGGTAACGCTTTTTGAGGTTTGACTTACTAAGTTGGTACATTTGTCTTACAACTGGCCCGTAACTTATCTTGAAATTACCATTTAGACTACTAACCAAGATGTTGACGTTAAAGTTAAAGTAGAGCACCGATTATCCGGATTAATTGAAATCGATCGATTATGGTAGTCGGAAAGGGCATAAAAAACTGCAAAATATTACAAAACACTTAATTTGACGCAATTCAGTAGTAAATTAAAAGTAGAGATATTATGCTTGGAGTGCTCACATAAAGGCAAAGATGGGTAATTTAATTAATTTTTTGCCGTAAAATATGATTTCCATTTTATAAAATATCGATCCGGATAACGAGAGTTACGGATAAGCGGTAGATCTGCTAAGTAAAACCATTAAAAACTTACATTTAACGAAAAGAGCAAACCTTCATTGCTGTTAAGATTATTTTTGTTTTTTATATTTCACCCAGAAATTCAAAATGAATATTTTAAATGAGGTACTTAAAATATCTCTAATTCAAATACACGTAAGCAAAAATACGATTCAATTTCAAAACTTGTATATTTCTAGAAAATTTCCATTGGGAAATGAGCAATTTAAGCAGTCATATTGGTCAAACCCAAATTTGGTTCATTAAGGTATGGGTGTATGTGGTTTTTTGCGATGCCAAAAAAGGTGGAAAAATCTTTTATAGACTACCTGAGGTAGGGTACCGTCACTTCCCCGAGTGTTGGCGTCAAGTTCAAACTCAAGTTAAGAGATGTTGCTATCCACTAAAAAAAAAACCGCCACTAGGAATTAACTTGTGGGAAGGTGGACTGACTGTCTGCCTGCTCGTCTACAGCGTTGGCTCTCCTTTTCGATCTTCAGTCCTCAGCCTCTTCATAACCACTGCAGCGAATGACCCTCCAGTAGCCTCTGAAGTCATCATTATCGCAACCAGATTTTCCGGTGTAATGCTGACTCGTAGATATATGCAGTTCATCCTGTCCTCGTCGAATCTCTAACACTGGAAAATCTCCGCATCTTCCACAACTTTCGGAAGACAGAGGGGACAATCCGAGCTGTTTCCAGCATGAAACAAAACAGGTAAGCTCGGAAGCAGCCGTGTACAGTGAGAACCTGTGTGAGGTAGAAGTCCATTTCCCCATGCTCCCTGTTACACCAATCCTGGATGTTGCCTATGAGTTAGTTGTATCCATCGTCCATTCGTCCCACCGTCGCTGCCAGGTTCCCAGGATCCGATTTCGCTCCTCTTTAATTGCCATTGTATGACTACTATATCGCTGCTCAGCACTTGTGTGTGTGTGTGTGTGTGTGTGTGTGTGTGTGTGTGTGTGTGTGTGTGTGTGTGTGTGTGTGTGTGTGTGTGTGTGTGTGTGTGTGTGTGTGTGTGTGTGTGTGTGTGTGTACGCGCGCGCGCGTGCATGTGTATATTTCAGTACAGTCACATTCGCAATTTTATTCTGATTTGTTTCAAAATTGGCACAAAAAAAAAGATTTCTGTTAATAGCTTGGACAAGTTTTTTAATTAGCAATGTTCGTTTAAAAATCAGCAGTAAAATGATAGTCATTTCAAATGTTTTAAAAACTTTTTTGGCATGAATATTTTTGAAAATATTTTAAAATTGTATTAATTAGTATTTTAATTTCTTAAAATTTGACCGTGTTAAAGTTACTTCAGTGCAATTTGTAAGTTTAAAATGCAGATTTCAGTTATATAAATTACCTTTGATTATGTCAGCGAGACAGTTGAGTGTCGCGATTGTTACACTTCTGTCATCGTCTCTAACCGGAACTTAAATATTCGTGTAGATAATGACCAAAATATCTTGAACGTATAAAACCACATTGCAACGAATGCATTCCACGCCGCAGTAAACGACCTGCTGAAATATTGTTGCTCTCTTTCCGTTTTAAATTTATCACCGAGCTGGTATTATCGTTTATTCACCCCATTTCAGTAAATGTATGATCAATAAAATAAATAGGGCCGTTCCAGTTACAGGTTCTACATTCCAGCTCCGTTACGCTACCATTACTATTGTATACAACTGGAAAAAGTGATTTCGGTAACCGAAAATTTAATCGCATGAACAATTTTACATAACTTAAAAATTAAATAGTCTGAAAAAATATGTAATTTAAAAATGGATAATGATAGTTAATTATACAAAATTTCAAGTAAAAAAAAGTAAAAACAGTGAGGAAAGTTCAAATTTGCTAATTGAAAACAGTTTGCTAGGTTAGTAGACAACACTTTGCTCAGTAATGTAGAGGAAGTATTTTTAATAACTAGGATTACGATCTATGTTTTCCGTCTATTAGTCTATTTACTCACCTTGTAAAGGCTACCGCGGTTTCGAAACCTTACTGTTTCATCTTCAGGCTGCAATACAAAATGTCAAATCCTTCTGTCGAGGTCGTCACAAAGTTAAACAAAACATTGAAAACACATGTCACAAACACTAAACACAATCACACGATTAAAATACACACGATACAATTTGGTTGGGCCAAACGATACGTATATCGTTACATTCCGGAAAAAGTAGTCTTCATTAGTAACGCGCCCGTCAGTTACGACGCATCTGTTTGGTTTAAGTTATCTATTTAAATCACTTATCCTTAGAACCATGTCGTATATTAAATTTGATTTAAATGACAGTTTGTCATTAAGGGTGTTATGGGGGTCTAATTTTTCGTTCTTATAAATCTCAAACTCTTCAATCGCATCCATATAAATGCTTTTATTACATAAATGTAATATTACCATGTTGGTATGGATGCCTTAGAATTTATGCTTCTTACCCATAAGATGTTTTGCGAAAGCCGGGTTTGTAGATAATGTACTTCTGGATTTGTGTTCTTTAAATCGTTTTTTTTTAAAATAATGAAATATTTTTACACGTTTTATACGTTTAGAATTAAATATTTCTTGACATTTTATTTTACTTCAGAAACACAACGCTAAAGCTATTTTAAACAAGTACGAACAGTTTCGCAACCACCTAAAAAAATGTAGCTTTTTAAATCGAGAAAATATTGCAAAAAGTACCTAAATACGATTTTATTTTATAACTTTAATTTGTTTTATAAGAAACGTTTTATAAGGAACATTACCTAACACTTCAATAAATCAAATTTTATTATAAACTGAAACAAAAGATTATTAATGAAAAATGAATGATTACCTAAGTAAACTTTGCCAGGATTTAAACTCGTCACGGAATTTTTACAAGTAATTTGAGTAATTACTTCCACATCAGCTAACACTTTACTTTTCAAACGAATAGCATTTCACTTTCTTCAATTACGTCACGTTTCAGAACGACGTGCTGAGGGGAAATTTAACAAGAGAATTTTAATACACGAAAACAATTAATATCATATGTAAGACGTAAAAATATGTTTGAAGATTTATTTTAATGGTCATGGTCTCAAATGTGAAGGAAAACCTTACATATTTGAAATGGAAAACTTTTTTTGGCAGGTCTTGCTGGAATTTTAGTGCGGAAACTCTGAAATTGCGTCAAATAAATAATGTCACACTGACTTACCTTAACGCTGATGAAAAGATGTTATCATTGGTCTCTCTCTCTCTCTCTCTCTCTCTCTCTCTCTCTCTCTCTCTCTCTCTCCCCCTCCTATATATATAGGGAGCTGCCTCGGAGGCTTAGTTGATAGCGTACTGGGCTTTCACCCCGAGGACCCGGGTTCGATTCCTGGCCAGGGCTTGGCATTTTCATACGCTATAAATCATCCCATCGTCTGCATTAGCCCAAGTGTACACAATAGTCGTACGTTAAACACACATACACACACACACACACACACAAACAAATATATATATATATATATATATATATATATATATAGGATATGAGTCTAAGAGACTCAACAATTTTCGCTGATGAAACTAAAAAACCTGAGTTAAAAACCCTTCTCACTGATGAAATAAAGGACATGAGTTCAAAAGCCGTACCTCTGACGAAACTACAAGGCATGAGTTCAAAAACCCACTGATGAAACTAAAGGACAGGATTTCAAAAACCCTTCCCGCTGGTGCAATTTAAAGACATGAGTTAAAAACCCTTATTGCTGATGAAACTGAAGGATATGAGTTCAAAAACCTTTCTCGTTAATTAAACTATAGGAAATGAGATCAATGCCATTATCGCTGATGAAACTAAAGGACATGAGTTCAAAACCCTTCTCGCTAATGAAACTATAGGACATGACTTCAAAAACCCTTCCCGCTGGTGCAATTTAAAGACATGAGTTAAAAACCCTTATTGCTGATGAAACTGAAGGATATGAGTTCAAAAACCTTTCTCGCTAATTAAACTATAGGAAATGAGATCAATGCCATTATCGCTGATGAAACTAAAGGACATGAGTTCAAAACCCTTCTCGCTAATGAAACTATAGGACATGAGATCAATGCCCTTCTTGCTCATGAAACTAAAGGACATGACTTCAAAAACCCTTCTCGCTTGTGCAACTTAAGGACATGAGTTAAAAACCCTTTTCGCTGATGAAACTAAAGGACATGACTTCAAAAACCCTTCTCTCTTGTGCAACGTAAGAACATGAGTTAAAAACCCTTTTCGCTGATGAAACTAAAGAACGTGAGTTCAAAAACCCTTCTAGCTGGTGCAACCTAAGGACATGACTTCAAAAACCATTGTCGCTGGTGCAACTTAAGGACATGAGTTAAACACCCTTTTCGCTGATGAAACTGAAGGACATGAGTTCAAAAACCCTTCTAGTTGATAAAACTAAAGGACTTTTTTAAAATTAGTATTTACAATCTGTCTACAGGACACTAAGTAAATTGTATGGCTAAAATAATGACATGAAAGCATATACCCATTGATACATACAAATAATGAGATTATATGAATAATAATAATAATAATAAAATATTGCAACATGTTATATCTGTTAGGTCAGCTGTTAATTGTCAGGCAGGTCGCTAGTTATTCTCCTCTTGAGTCTTCGTGTTGTCGATCTCATCATTAAATCTTCAGTCAAAACATTTGGATGGGCTAAAATTCGATGTCGGTAACTATTGCTACAAGTTTCAATTTCTTCTGTGATTGTCGGAATATTGAGTTTCTTGTGGAGTATTTCTTTTGTGATAATTTTTGGAGCTGTTAAGATTAAACGTAGTATCTTAGATTGGAAACGTTGTAAAATTGCAATATTTGATTTGCAAGCAGAAGCCCATAGTTGTATCCCTTACATCCATATTGGTTTCAGTATTGTCTTATATAGTAATATTTTGTTATTTGTTGAAAGTTTGGATTTGTGCCCAATCAGCCAGAACATATTTCTGAGTTTAATACCAAGTTATTTACGCTTAGTAAAAATATGTTTCTACCAATTCAGACGTCTGTCCAAATGAATTCCCAGGTACTTCACTTCTGAGATCTGCTGTATCAGTTTTTTATTTAGGAATACTGTTGGACATGTATGCTTCCTTAATGTGAAGGTTATATGTTGACATTTAGCTTCACTAACTTTTATAAGCCATTTCCCCATCCAAAGTTGAACTAGTTTCAAACTATGCTGCAATGTTTGAGAAGCTGTCTGAGGATCATTACTGGAGGCAATTATAGCAGTGTCATCTGCAAATGTGACAGTGATTACCCCTTGTGTCATGGGTAAATCACCAGTGAATATAAGGTGCAAAACTGGTCCCAGTACGCTCCTGCATTAACCTTACACAGATAGGTTATTGAGCCTTGATGTCTCATCTGAAAATATCTTTTATTTTAACAGAGTATAAAAGTTTGAAGGTAGGTTTTTCTTTATTTTATATAAGAGACCAGTATGCCATACTTTATCGAAAGCTTGGGTCACATCCAGGAAGACTGCTGAGCAATATTTCCTATCTTCAAAGCTCTGTTGAATTGATTTAACCATACGATGAACCTGCTCAATGGTTCCATGCTAATGGCGGAAACCAAATTGATGATCAGGAATTAGATTTTTAGAGGAAATAATTGGCATTAATCTTTTAAGGATTAGTTTCTCCAGGATCTTAGATGCAATTGGGAGCAGACTAATTGGACGATATGAGGTAACATACTCTGGCTTTTTACCTGGCTTGGGTATCATAATAATTTGAGCTATTTTCCATTGGGGGGTAGAAACTTATTCTCAGAACAGCATTGAATAATTGTGTCAGATATTTAAAACCCTTGTTCGGCATCTCCTTCAGAACTCTACTCGTTATCAGGTCGTAAGCGGGACTGTTTTTTTGGTTAAGATCTTTCAAAATAATGTTTTGTACTTCTTTGATTGTAAATTTTCTGATAGGCTTATCTAGTTGATTTGGACATTCAATAAATTGTTGTACTTCTTCTTCAAAGTCAGTATGATTAGACCCTGGGTGAGGTGAAAAAACATTTTGCAGGTGAACAGAAAATAATGTAGCCTTCTCATCATTACTTATTGCCCAGTTTTCTTTGTCTTTCCTTAAAGGAGGAATGGGATACTGTGGGCAGTTTAATTTTTTTTGTCGCTTTTCATAATCAGCAGCCTCTGTTGCGCTCAAGCCTATATCTTTCAATGGCTTGTTCCTTTTCTGTTTTTAGAAGCTCTCGTAGTTCTTTTATTGCTTTGTTAAGCCTAGTTTTAATTTTTGGGTCCTTTGTAATTTGCCAGTGCTTTCTTAGGCTTCGTTTATTTCGAATTTCTTCTTTAACTATTACAGAGCAAGGGGTTTGTCTCTGTCCAGAAACGTAATCAGGGGTAGAATTCCAAGCCGCTTCCTGAACCCTTCTGTTGAAAAGTAACATCTTCCTCTGTTAACAGGGCTAAATTTGTGTCGAGAGATTCTTCAAGTATTTCTCTAAAACAATCCCAATTAGTTTTTCTCTTGCTCAAGAACGGTGGAGGGTCGCTTTCCGTAATATGGCTAATAATGTTTACAATTACTGGGAAATGATCCGATGATAAGTCCAGGAAAGATTCAGCTCTTAGATAATTGTTATTAATTCCTTTCACAACACAAAATCAATGATATCAGGAACCTTTCTTCTATCAGTTGGCCAATACGTAGGCTCCCCTGTAGAAACTGTTTTAAGATTCATAGTTGTAATACATTTGTACAACTCGCGAACTCTTATAATTAACCTTGAGCCCCAGTGAGTATGTTTGGCATTATAATCTCCTCCTACCAAAAAACGCCGTCCAAGGGTTTCGAATAATTGTAAAAAGTGGGCTTCTTTTATTGTGTGTTTCGGTGGGCAATATATAGCAGAAAAAGTTATCAAACCAAACCAGTCTTCCAAAACCACATTTGTAGCCTGAATATGTTCTGTTTGAAACTTATCTATTTCGTGATGTTTTATCTTGGTCCGGATGATGATTGCTGATCCTCCATGAGCTGTGCCATCAGGGTGTCTGGTGTGATATGAATCTCTCGCCTATGTTGAGACAAGCCATTGGCATTCCAAATTACTAACCTGCATTTTCTCAGCTTTACCAAAGTTTTGATACAACACTTGCAACTAGATTGAGTACAATACTCATCTGCTCCATCAGACCCTTCATCATAGTTTTAAGTCGTTCCATATCATCAGTCCGTTGACTTGGTAATGGACTATTACTACTTAATGTGTTGACTAAAGGTTGTTTTGACTGTGATAGCACTTTAGCGTATGCCATTTTATTTTGAGTAGCTTGATTTGTTTGAGCTTGTGAATTTTGAGGTGTATTTTCGGTTACATTCTTCTGCAAAATTTCTTTTTTGCGTAATGTAGGAAAATTTAACCTCTGTAGTTCCTTATAAACACTACAACCTTTGTAATTAGCTGGGTGGTTTCCGTCACACAATACATATTTAACAAAATTAGATTTTGATTTACTTGAGCAATGAGAAGTAAAATGATTGCCAGCACATTTAACACATCTTGGTTGCTTACTACAAAAGTTTTTAGTGTGACCATATCTCTGACACCGTATACATTGTAGAATTTCTCTTTTTCATTTAGTGGCTTCAATTTAGTGGAAGTGGTTCAAAATATATTTTTGTATTTATATACAAAAAGATATACAATTTTATAATAATCCTTATTATTTTCTTGCCTTTTTAGGTCAACGAAGAACATAGATAAGGGTTGTTTTGTTACCCTATGTTTAATATTAGCTATGTTTATAACTTTTCAATTTCAGTAAATCTAAATCTGCTGAAATGTGCATATTTGTCAGTACTACTTTATAGGTTCTGTCTTTTTTTTTTTTTAAATTAATAAAATTCTGTGTACCTACTCTTAAGGTTAGTTATTAGCGTGTCATACACTTCCAGCGTTTTGGACTGTATCCTGACTTCTTCATTGTTTAACACTCTTAATGTGTAACTATCCTGAGCAATCTCCTCCAAAAGATTTCTCAGTGGGTATATGTCACCAACATCCGCAACAAATATTGGTGGAGTTTTAATGATTGTTTCAGTGTTCTGTTGGTCTGGTGTTATTTCTGTGATTCCGGGTCCTAAACCGGTTTCTAAAGGACTAAACCGGTTAGAAGTTGCAATTTTAAGATTAAGCCAATAATCCCTTTTCTTTTGTTTAGACTTACAAAGTTTATTGGAAGTTACTTCTTCAAGACTACCACTTTTACGTTTATTGAAGGTTTGTTGTACAATCCACCTTTCAATAGACTGGATAGTCTGTACCACGTCATGGGTTTTATCGATGTTATTATTTATAAACAATAATTGGCTGTCCTCAAGAACCCCAGTGGCTGCACCTGAAGAAGATGGTTTACTTAAGTTACTATTATTACCTGTTTTTCCATAACTACTTGGCGATCTCAATATTTTTGCACTTTTCTTAAAGAGGTCTGTATCACTTTTAACGTTTGATAATACAGAATTCAAGTTTCCCTCATCAGTTTCCTCAACCTTGCGGTCACTTGCTGACGACCCAGGAGTCGCCCGCTCGCCAACCACTACCTTTGCCGGTTCTGGGATTCTGAATTCCCGTCCCGTAATGTTTAATACATCATTTCCATTCATCATATTTGTTATTGATGATTTAATTTCAGGGTTTACTCCCCTAGATCATCAGTGTTTACTCTTCTCGCTGGTGCAACTTAAGGACATGAGTTAAAAACACTTTTCGCTGATGAAACTGAAGGACATGAGTTCAAAAACCCTTCTAGCTGATGAAACTAAAGGATATGACTTCAAAAAAACCCTTTTCGCTGATGAAACTAAAGGACACGACTTCAAAAACCCTTCTCGCTTGTACAACTTAAGGACATGAGTTAAAAACCCTTTTCGCTGATGAAACTGAAGGACATGAGTTCAAAACCCTTCTTGCTGATAAAACTAAAGGACATGAGTTCATAAAATTGCTCACTAGTGAAACTAAAGAACATGACTTGAAAACCCTTCTCGCTGATGGAACCAAAGGACATGAGTTCATAACCCTTGTCGCTGATGAAACTAAAGGACATGAGATCAATGCCCTTCACGCTGGTAAATCTAAAAGACATCTTCTCCCTGAAGTAATTAAAGTACGCGAGTTCGAAACCCTTCTTTCTGATAAAACTAAAGGATATGAGCTCAAAACCTTTCACGCTGATGAAATTGAGTTCAAAACCCTTTTAGCTGATGAAACTAAAGGACGTTAGTTTAAAACCGCTCTACAGATTTTTATTTTTTTTTACACTTAATATTTGTTTAAAACTATATACATTGAGCAACTAACATTTTAATTATATTTAATGCCATTATGCTACATACCCTACCTACCTAGCACAAATTGTTAATTAAGCACTTAGGAAGGCTTAATAAGAGGCAAAAGTGTTTATAAGAAACGAAGCCGCCTCGGTGGTCTAGTGGATAGCGTACTAGGCTTTCACCCCGAGGACCCGGTTTCGATTCCCGGCGAGGGCTTGGCATTTTCATACGCTATAAATCATCCCACCGTCTGCATTAACCCAAGTGTGCACAATAGTCGGACGTTAAACACACACACAAAAAAATATATATATATATATATATATATATATATATATATATATATATATATATAAGAAACGAATGGTAACGATCAGCTTTGTTCCATTTCAGTTTTTTGAATAACAAATGTTTTAAATTTTGTTTATATTATTTTTGTCTGGATTAGAGCTACCAAATATTATGTGTCTATTATTATTAAAGATCTATACATTTCCAGTATTACCATATTAAGTAATATTAGAGAAAACATTTTAAAAAAAGCATTTTTTTGATTCTGATTGACTATATTTTGTTAACGTAACAATCTGATTCAGTCTAGCGCCTGCATCCGTTATACAAGTTCAACAATAAACAGTATCAAGATAATTTTTTTTACGTAATCAATGGGATGTCTACGTATTTTTGCTCTATTTTTCAGTATTAACAATTTCCTCCGAGTTTGTAGACAGACAATATTGCAACCAAACAAGTCTAGTAATTGTGAGATGGTAAAGTTTTTATTAAAAGTTAACGAGCAAAACCCTGTAAAATAAAGTAGTTTTGTGGCAAGTCGTTGAAGCAGGTCAAAGTAAACGAGAAAATCTTGAAAGTGGTTTTGAACGAAGTGAAGTGAAGTGGTCGGAAGAAACACAGTGTAAAGCTATATTGAAAACATATTTAGTTAAAAACTTACTTATCTCTATGGAAACATTAATTTTACTAACAAAAGTACCAGAAACTGGAAACAAATCAGTACTGAAGCCTTCATCGAATCTCCCGATAAGGAAATTCAAATAGCACCGAATTTCCTAAACTTTACGAAACTTTAACGCTCTTTGAATTAAACAGAAAAGAAGTTTATGGAGCAGCTGTTCTGATTCAATAAAAACAAAGTTAAATTGACGCCATTGTTCAGTAAAAGCGAGGCAGGTTACTTCGGCCAGGCTGTGTTTGACAAGTTTACCGCCACTTGTAGTGGCGCGCTGTATTTACATAAATGGAAAAATAATTTCAGGATTAAGCGGGGAAACAAATGGAACTTTCATCGGTGGAGGGATTTTTAATTTTAACCGAACACATTTCTTTTCGTTTCATATTTATTTTCCAAGTAGTGTAATTGCTTTAACTCTCTCCCAACATTGAAACGTTATTGATTATTTTTTCTTTTGTTATTTTCATTTCGTATTAAAAACGTTCAATGATTTATTTTTTTTAGTTTCTCATTTTTTTAGAAAATAATTGCAAGTTTTTAACTTACAGTGTAATTATTTGAGACTTTAAATTATTAAGAACTTGAATTAAACAAAATGAAAATTCGGTTAGGTAATTACAATGGGTTCATCACGTTTTAAAAAAACATTTGGGTTAATATAAAAGTTTCAATAGAAATAAAATTTTTCTCAAAATTATGTATAAATATTTACAACATTTTTTTTACTTAATTGCCCGGGAAAATATGGTTCAGTAGACGTCAACTAAAATCAGGAATTTTTTTGTCGTATATAAAGTCTCATTAATTCAAGCAAGTATATAAAATTTTAAAATATTGATCGAGATTAAATTTTCAAAAAATCAACTCCGATTCTGTATTTTTGCAATTTTAATTTAAACTTCTGTACACTGCATATTTTAGTGTGATTACAATGTTTTATTTAAAAAGATGTTTTTTTATTATTTTGTGATCTATTAGTACCAAAAAAAGTTGTTTAAAATATTTTTCTATTTATTTTATGTCCCTTACTTTTGTATGTTTTAATTTTTATGTATTGCAAAAAGTAATAAATTTTCGTTTCATAAGTATCTTCTTTTGGAAAAATCTTTAATCAGATAAACAAGCTTAAATCAATAGATTTATTTAAATTATCATTACTGTTCATTTGGGCATTGTGTAGTCTGCATACGTCTTTTTGTTCCAAAATTTACTTCCTATCAGGCCTTTGTGACTGTCCCTAACTAAAAAAACTTACAATTGAAACAAACGTATTTTAAATTAAAAAAAATAAAGTTTTAACGTTAACAAATATGTAATTTCCAAAAAAAAACACTATCGAATGAAAACATAACCTAAAAAAAACACGAATGCCCCTTAAATACGACTCCACTTTAAGTATTGTGCTTTCATGGCTGAAGCATTTTGTTCCGGTTTTTATGAATTCAATCTTGAAACTTGATGTGGACTCAATCCTCAATTTCCATATACATTGGCCCGGGAACGAGGGTGGATTATTCCCCCGTAATACACTTTAAAGGCGATGCGAAGCGATCCTGCTTGGCATGAACCAATTGAATTCAGCCTAACAAAATCAGAGGCTGCACGCGCAGCTGTTGCGCTTCTGTGTATTTTGTGAAGTACCTAGAAGAGGGAGGGTAGAATAATGGGTAAACAAGAAAGGACAGAACGTGTGCGTTTGTCACAAATTGCTTTGTCTGTCTGTCTATAACGAATCTTTTACTCCTAAACAATGAAACCGATCGCTATAAATATTAATAAAAATTGTCTTTGTAGCGGACCAAACGAGGTAAAATATAGGGGTTGACTGCAAAAAAAAAAAAAATAGTTAGGTGTAATTACAGGGTAAAATGTTAAAGGAAACATGCTTTTAATTAATTATAAGTGATATTAATTCCACATTTATATAGTTTTTTTACACAAAGAGTTGAGTTATGAAACTTCTTCAGTACTTTACGTTTTTTGTCTTTTCCTTTAATTACGTTGTTGGGTCAACAAATTTTTGAAAAATGTATTGAATTTTTTTTTTGTGTTTAACGTCCGACTATTGTGCACTTGGGCTAATGCAGACGATGGGATGATTTTTTTTATAGCGTATGAAAATGCCAAGCCCTGGCCGGGAATCGAACCCGAGTCCTCGGGGTGAAAGCCCAGTGCGCTATCAACTAGACCACCGAGGCGGCTAAATTTATTCAAAGCCGTGTTTGACTAAAAGAGATGATTTTTTTAAAAAATGATTCTCGATATTATACATATTTTTGTATTTATGGACCATTAACAAAAGCGTATCACCAACAACTATAAAGGTTTTTGTAGTGTATGAAAAAGAAGTTAGAATACTATTCAAATATAAACTTTCACATTTGGGTACCAATTACGTTTCAAAACGTACATCGCGTTGCAGTGCACAAGACGCGGTAGTCTTTACTTTAAAAGATTGTGATTAACCATTTTATATTTTCTGTTCATAATTTTTCCTTTGAGAATTTTTTTCAAAATGTTGAGTGATAAAACTAAAAAAAAAATTAAACTTAAAACACACAATACAATGCAACGAAGTAAATGTAAATACTGGGTAATATTTGTGAATCGTTATTTTTTTCACAAACTTCAACACTTTTTCAATAACTTGATAAATAACGGTACTTCTTTTAGTGAGGGTTTATCAGTGACGGTTTTTGTGTGTTTCTCTTTGATTAATCTGGTCGAGCCTGTCTTGAAAGTAACAATTTATAAGGGGAGACATTCCACAGCCTATAAATTCTTTGCTCACTAACTTCAGGAAAATAAATTATTTGTACCTGGGGAAAAGGAGTGGTATATTTTTTGTCGGGTAAAAACATCAACACAATCCTTTTCCTAGGCTACTTTTGTTGAAAAAAGGCTACTACTACGTTTTACTTTGTCGATATCCGAACAGAAGTGTGTGTGTGTGTGTGTGTGTGTGTGTGTGTGTGTGTGTGTGTGTGTGTGTGTGTGTGTGTGTGTGTGTGTGTGTGTGTGTGTGTGAATTAATTTCACGAATCTGTTAATGAGATTTTGCTGAAATTCCGATCAAATATGAAGAACCATAATCCAAAACAGTCACAAATAACCGACGGCGCTGTCCGTTTTATTTTTTTTACTCTTGCCTGGAATGTGATATTTATTAGTAAAATATTGATAACGGCCGTACATAAATATCAGTTAAATCGGTGGATGAGGTATATAATAAAATAAAAAGACAATTTTATTGAACTATCACCGAGAATGGCCTTAAATATTTCAAATCTTTAAGCGTATTTACAAAATTCAAAACAGTAGGCCTGTGTGCAACGCAATTTTAAACTAGAATTATTTATTCATAAGTTCATGCAAACTGATTAGTTTTATATAGCTTCTAGTGTATACATAATTATACATAAATTTTAGTCTATAAAAAACTATACATATCTTCTAGTGTATACATAACTAGACATAGCTTCTAGTGTATACGTACCTATACGTAACGTCTAGTGTATAAATAAATATACATAGCTTCTAGTGAATATACCTATACATAACGTCTAGTATATACATAATGTCTAGTGTGTATATATATAACACAAAACCATTTATATACAAATTTCTATTTTTTTTCGAAAAAGGTATTTTAATCTACAAAACATATCTAGGTTTTGATATGTATAAACGCCGCCTCGGTGGCCTAGTTGATAGCGTACTAGGCTTTCGACCCGAGGACCCGGGTTCGATTCCCGGCCAGGGCTTGGCATTTTCATACGCTATAAATCGTCCCATAGTCTGCATTAGCCCAAATGTGCACAATAGTCGGACGTTAAACACAAAAAAAATGTATATATATAACCCGTCGTCTTTGCCAATAATTATTTTGAATTTACAATTTCAGTATTTTTCACTAAATCACTCTATTACCGATTACTGTTTAGATTTTTGGTTAGTTTTTAAAAATTCTATTTTTTAAAATCTAATTAAGTGTTTTTAAAAATGATCACTACATATTTGTACTAGACAATGACCTGTATGAATAAAACCGAAGAAAAGGTTTGAAGTAAAAGGTAGACGTAAAAGGTATTGTTTTAAATAAAGTGTAAAAGCAAATGCATTTCCTTCATTACATATGAATAACGATTACCTTTTGCTTACGTGTAAAATCCTTCCATCTGTAAAAGGATCAACTGAAAAACCTTTCGTATAATCAAATGTGATTTAAATAAAATATTAATTATTGTAATGTGTAGGTTTGTTGATTGAGGTTATTTTTTCTAAACGGTTGTCTGTTGGTTTCGTATTAATTGTGCTTGTATTTTAAACATGTATTTACTGCAGGAAAGTTTTTTTCAGGTGGTGAAGGGAATAAAATTATCGCTAATGTCTTTAATACTTCCTGATGTAGTAAGAAATAAACACCAGTCGGTCACTTGTCTGGTCTTTTTGTAACAACACATTTAAATGTTTTGGACACTGCAGACTGAGCCGCATCAAGTTCCTAACCGATACTTTCTTGATATCCAGGATCAGTTAAATAACATATTTTCATCCCTGGTGATGAAGTTAGATCCCTACCTCGAAACTCTTCATCAGTGTCCAGATAATATATTTGTTCCTTTACTTCTCAATATTCTATTCTATATATTTAAAAAGATTTTATGTAACACGTGTTTGTGTAAATTTTAGGTTAAAAGAAGCAATTTCACGTTTTGAAGATGGTTTGTATCGATTTTAGAAAGTTCCAAAAAAGGCGGAACAAAAGTGAAGCAATCGTTCAAAAAAGCACTTAACGCTCAGAGGACAAAAAACTTTCGTAACAGTTTTTCTAAAGTATAAAGGCCTACAGATTATCTATCAAGAAAGGCAAGAACTGAGAGATAATAAATTCAATTTGGAATTGAACACAAATTTTGAAGTAAATGACAATTCAACGGAGTCTCAATACGGTATTCACTTCTATTTTTTTTAAATGTAGGCCTATTAGTGTTTTGCCAGTTTTTATTGTATTTTAATGTATTTATTGATGAATAGAATTCAAATTATTTAAGTAAAAAGCATTTGAAATTTTAGAAATGTTCAGAAACTTACGTTTCGTTATATGTAACGAGGTAACACTAACCTATAAACCGTTCAACAGGTCACAAAATCTCCAGTAAGTGGACAAGAAGTTGATTTACAATGTTTGACACTTCGCACACGAGCTAACTGTGTCATGATAACAAGGAATATAACAATATAAGTATTTAATCTCCTATTGACTAGACTCATCATTTCAAAGGATTTGCTTCTTTTTAAAAGTAAATGGTCGGTTTTATTCATAACCTTTTAGTACTGACAAAGATGAATCAAGCAAAGAAGGATTTGCTCTAACTATAAAGCAAAAGATTTTGATTGATATTTTTATTTGTATCAATTGAAGGATACGCTTCAGATTTTGGGAATTAAAGCCTTTGCTTCTTTTTATTAGTAAGATTCATTAAGTATAAAATAAAAAATATAATATTATTAAAAAATGGGATAAATTCGATGTAATATTTTCAAATTTGAGTATTCCGTAATTCTTGGATTCGAAAAATACACTTATCCATTTATTTATAAACATCGGTTACATTTTGACAAGTTTATTTTAGTTTATCTTCAGTTTATATTCACGTACTTCTAGAAACGATATTTTCTATATAAGTGTAGATGTTTTTAATTTTAATTATGATAAACGTTCATCTATCACGCCTAAATGTGTAAACTTGAAATTAAATTAGGCGAAACAAAGTTTTTCAACGGTTGTTAAATTTAAGAGAGTTTTGCTTTTTGGCCGGGTCCCAAGACAGATATTTATCTACACAAGGTATGCCGTGGTCAACGTTTTTAAATTTTAAGTAGGCAGATTATTGTGATTAGGTTAATAATATACGCTCATGCACGTGTGTGTGTGTGTGTGTGTGTGTGTGTGTGTGTGTGTGTGTGTGTGTGTGTGTGTGTGTGTGCATGAGCACGCACGTGCGAGTGAGTGCGCGCGTGTGTGCGCGTATTTGCGTGTTTGTTCACACTTTTAGTCTGATTTGACCAAAATTTAACACAAAAATCGATTTTGGCAATACCTCGGAGATACACATTAACCAGCAATAGGCCTATTTGTTCAACAGCCCCAAAATAATGGACATTCCAAATTAAAATTTATAACGAATTTGATATATATGTATATATTTGAGTCAGATTTCCCTATCGTAAGCGTTCAAAATTGCACAAAATAGCATTTATAATGTTCCTAAATATTTTAAAATTTAAAAAAATATTTGTTCGTTTTTGTATAGGGTAAATCCGGGAGAGATGGACCATAAGAGTATTTCGTCCAGGCCATATAATTCTCATATCTGAACCTTAATTTAGAAATCAAATGCATCAATATGTAAAGAATAATATATACTTTAATAGTATGCCAGTGTTAACCATTTTTTAGTAAAAAATGCAAGTTCTGAATTTTTTAAAATTTTAGTGGGGTGGTCCATCTCACCCTAGTACCTCGGGTGAGATGGACCAGAGGTTAGGGAGAGACGGACCACCATAAAAACATTTCGTTTAAATAAAAACAAATGTTTTATTAAACATATTTTATTCTTAATATAAGTTATAATATAGTTCTGGTAACTAATGTTTCTTTTTGGCATATATGCTTGCGTTTTAATCAAAAATTAAAAAAGAAATATTCTTATTGCTGTTATACTAAAACAGTGCCATACAAATTAATAAATATGGTGCTTTATTCTGTAACAAATAAGTATAATTTTACTACTATTGTAAATGTTAAAGGTACACAGTTTCATTAAACTACGAAAATAACACAAAAACTATTCTTCTATTTTAATTAAACAAAACTCATGTAGACTTGGCCTATCTTTATACGTAGAGAATAGTTTAAACAAGTTTTGAACACAAACATTAATATAGGCTTACAAAAACAAACAAATTAATCACAAACTTTTAGGTCCAGAAAAAGAAATCAGTGGTTATATGGACACAAATGGAAAGAACATCAAAACTTTTCTTTTTTTAATATTTCTTTGCACCATTTTCAAGTTCACTATTTACATAAGCTGACTTCTGTGACATTCTCACTTGTGATCCTGGTGGCATGCCATCACTAAACTCTGTTTTGACATATTTACCTTTCATAATGCAATATGGGGGTAAGAATGTCCCCTCACCGTTAACTCAAGTTAAAACTGAAACAGTTTCTCCTTTTTCCCCAGACGTGATGGAAGTTACGTTCTTAACCCTTTAATTGCTACCACGTCACCCGGTTTATTATTAAGTTGTAGCCCAATCTCATCCATATTAAATATATTTAGAGGTTTATTAACCAGTTCATTTTCACTTAAAACCTTTTCAAGAAGCTTAAAGTAATCACTAACAATATTTTCGTCATACCTCGTGCCCTAGCAACAGACACACCTTCAGATTTTCTTATAGAAATCGATGGATTGCGATTTAGAAATGATTGGAGCCAATCGTAGTCTGCCATTTTCTCTTCTTTATTAAAACTATGGGTAATTTTAAGACTTTCTGCTAATTCGTAGGCCATTGCTCGCACTGAGCTACGGCATAGAGTAAATCCGTGATCTTGAAGCTTCTTTATGTGACCGACGATTTTTTCTTCATTTTCGGCCCCCAATGTTCAGGAAGGTCCCATAGGGCCCTTAGTAAAGATATTATTCTTTATTCGTCTCTTCAGCGTAGTTTTAGGTATGCCGAAAGCTTTAGCTGCAGCATTTACACCCATTTCCTTATCTACTACGGCTTTAACTGCCTTATTTAAACTCTCTTCTGACCATTTCCCACACCCACAAGATTCTTTTTTTCTGTAAACAATTGGCATTTTTCTGAAATAGAAAAAAACAACTGGTAACAAAATAAACTTTTCAATCTCTTTAAAAATTATCTTTTATGCTGTTAAACCCATAACATGCTTATATGGGTTAAGTCCACAAAATTTATGTTAAGTTTAGATTTTAGTCCATCTCACCCGGAATAAAATACCTGGTCCATCTCACCCGATTACGATTGGTCCATCTATCCCGATTGTCCGGGTGAGATGGACCACCACCTTTTGTGTTGACCGAAAAGGCATTCAACGGCCATTTTACGTTAGTTTGACGCCTACATGTATGCTTAAAATACCCCATTAATCTTACGTAGTTACCACTTAAATTACTCTAGACAACTAAAAGTATATGACTAAGTGAAACATTTTTGAGACTTACCAAAACAAAGAATGATTTTTCTCAGGAGAATTAACAGACGTTTTGAAGAGAAAATAACAGCGTACACTTACAACTATAATAGCAACATGTGACTACTGCTACCGCAGCGCTTGCGCGAATCCCCTTAGAAATATCTAACTGGTCCGTCTCACCCGGTGGTCCATCTGTCCCGGACTTACCCTAGTCAATGCAATTTGAAAGATTTGAATTTCAATGTTGTTTATGATAGTAAATTTTAATTTTCAAAACAAAGTAAGATAAAAAAATAACTTTGAAAATTCACTTCTAAAATGTTAGCGAGACAGCTGCGTGCCGCGATTATTATATTTTTACCATCGCCTATAATATATACCGGAACTTAAATTTTCTTGCAGATAATGAACAAAATATCCTGAAGGGTGACGTCCTTCTGCATTGTGAGTACATTAAGTAGAATACGATAACAAGTAACTTTTTTGTTTGGGCATCAAAAAACGTACGTCACAAGTGATGCAGTCAGCTGATCCGTTTATATTTGAGACACCTACAGTGCGAGCTTTCACAAAATGTGCTTGACCGTTTTTATATTATTTATTCTTTATTCGTTTTTTTTCAAAAACTCTGGTATACAAAGAATAACACACACTCCTAGAGGCAATATTTTACAACTCAAGTATAGGGTAATGGAAGATTAAAGTTAGGGAAAGATTATTTTTGGCAAGGACGAACCCTCCAAGGAGAAACACTTACCCGAGCTCTATAAACAAAGAAGACATCCTGGCTCCCGTATCCTGCCAAAACTAACTTTCAGCTTCTTTAAAACTACCGAAAACGTTTCTTGCTGCACTTATGTTTAGCCCCTTTACAGCAAGAGTGTTTCGGAAATTCCTTTAATATGTTTGCTTAATTCAGGCCTTCACGTTTCAGCCAAGAGATTCTTGAAACTTTTTTGATTAATTGATTTAAAAATTGAAAATTATATCGATTTTCTATTACATTTTAAAAATATGTCAGTGTGCGTAGCTTTAGATTAACTGGTTTCGGAGTAAAACACTATTGCCATCAAGCTGAATTAAAGTATCCTTCAGAACGCCTAACTTTTGAGTTTTCTGAAAGTAATTCAGTGCTGCCAATAACAGTAAACAAAAATACAAATATTCTCAAAAGAGAATTTTACCAATAAAAATTAGCGTAAACATATTTACGTAAAGTCCCAAACAATACGGAAAATAAATGTGTGTGATAATTACGAATTACACTAATTTAAATATTTTATTACAAAAACATTTTTGGGG